>UZAE01012211.1:0-37238 GCA_900617975.1 Rodentolepis nana
GACTCAGAAATCTCTATGGCAGATTCTCCAACATCTAGCTAGACTCCCAGAACCAGCTAAGCTATAGTCCAGCTATGAAAGGAAACAGACGCGTAGCACGGAGCACGTTTATTCAGGAAGTATCTTACGTACCAAGTGTGTACACGGGGGACTACTCATGATCAGGATGGGGGATTAGGTTAAACAGAGGTTGATGATTGGTCACTGTTTGTGCGGTCGCTGCACACAGAGTTGTACGGCCGCACCTCCCAATCCTGGCGAGCAGACATGCAGGCATACGATGACGCACAGAGCGATAACGTGTCCCACAAATAAGTGATGAAGTAGACAATCATTAGTAATAGACAATTTTCTAAATAGCAACTATTCGCGATGAATTTAACACGTCAATTAAATATTGGAAAGTAGTCTTACTTATTTCAGAGGAAAAGTTGTGTTTTCTAATCGAAAAGATACGGGAATATGAAAGAATCAGAGAATCGAGGTGTTCAATTTGAGCTTGAATTCGTTTGGCATGAAGTTTTATTTTTTGGTTATATTTTTCTCTTTTTCATCTGCTGTTATCCAACTTGCAAGATTTACTCCTTGCTTTTTGAGAAAATTCCAACCAAATCTTGATAACTAGTTGATAAATTTGGATGGTTGTTTGATTAATCTATGTACCTCCGATTCCTCTAGCAAGCGATATGATCAATAGTAATGAAGGAAGGCTCTATAGTTTAATCTTACCATATTCTAAATATCAACGTTGTGACAAACAATTCATTCGCATTTCTTAATTAAGTTAGTGCTTGATTCTTTTCTTTCATTACTCAATTCGTATTCACGTACATCATTGTCGTAGATCAGTGATTCATTTTATGATAAAGCAGTATTAATTCTTTAATTGACAAAAAGCGAATTCTTTTGATGTTTCATAAGAAGAAGTGAGTCTAGAAATTTAGTTTTTTATGCTTCCGATGGAGTCATAAAGTTGAAATCAAATAGTTGAACCATAGAAGGATTACAAATTTTGTTGAAGCAATAAAGATTAGTCGTATAGACAATGAAAGCAAAGGTAGACGTTGATTGTTGGAAATAATTTTGGATATTGCAGAATATATTCAAAAGATTATTACTAGTGTGGAAAGTAATTGAATTATTTTAGCACAAGAATAATTGCTCGAAAAATTGAGAAACCGAAGAACTTCAAGACGTTTTGAAACAGTGAGGCTAAAAAGGTTTTAGGTGTTTAATCGGAGAACGGGTTGGAGTATGGATAAAAGCCAGAGTTTCAAGAGTCCTGAGGAATTACAAAGTTTGAATTTAAGTTGCATCATTTCACTTCTAGGATATGGGGTGCGCGATAGACTTACCTCCATATGGTGCACTCTGAACAAAGAATTCCAAACCCACAGTTGACTTTAAACCACCACTACCCCAACGTATGCCATATTGCGCAGTATTCACCTTACCCTTTTCTCTACCGTTGGGCTTGACCCTCTTACTTTTGTGAATCACTCTTCTGTTCCTCCTCTTGACTTTTTATGACTTCGATTCTCCCCTCTGAATCCCAAGCTCAACTAAAGGGCTAATGACAACTATCATGAAGCCTGTCACTTGATATAAATAAGTGACTTCTAGGATATAGCCCTGTTGAACCCAGTTGGCTTCCATTGAATATTGTATTTTACTTGAATCCAAACATGCTCTACCCTTACACTTTTTTATTATTTGGGAGAGTCAAACAAAATGCATCATTTCTAGGGACATGAATCCGGTTACCATCAAGTGATTTAGATGCCTAACCAAACCTGCAAAAGAAACAATTGTGAAAACTCGGTCTATGTTTAACGCTCTTTGGTTCTTACTGTCCTCTCAATATCCTGACCACTATACGAAAAAATGTTTGAAGGGCCAAACTAATCTCTCAAATCATCTCCTTAAAAATGTGAACACTATATCTATAAAATTTCCTTTCTTTGGCCCATAGCAAGACATGACAAGCCAGATCACTATAAAATGAAGAATAGTGCCACAACCATACAACCAAATCCCAAATAAAACCATGACATAAACAGGTGAGGAGAAGTTAGAAAGAAAAGATAGAACTAGATCATCATCCTCGCCACAAATCAAAATGTGGATAATTAGGGGAGGATATTACAATTAGAAGGGATAAAGTTACATATGGCTGTAGCCCATTGATTCCTAAACAGAATAGAGCATCTTCTGTGGTGTACACGAACACACTAGCCAACATGAATGGCTCTATTATGTCACCTCCTTGCCCAGAAGTAGAGCTAATCAACGTCCGAGGGAGAGGTTCAAATGAGCTGCTAACGCGTTCAAACGCTCGTATTCCACATTAACGTCCACACTTCCTCGAAGAAATTATTATTTTACTCACATAACTTGCAGTGTCAGATCTTAACAAAACCAAAACAAATCAATAAGCCATATATGGAAAGAGGAATGAATCATTGGCAGAGCACATTGAAGCTCAAAGGCAGAAGACAGAAAACTAGGACAGATTAATAAGCAAATTAAGGCTACAAATGGTCATGATTTATTACACATTAGCTGAATATACTAATTGTTAGTCAAAATAAATAAGTTTGCAATGATTTTACCTTGGGGGGAAATCTTACACCACTACAAGCTAAAACAAATTTCTGAAAAGCAGAGAGTAGTTTCAAAGGCAAAATAATGCGAAATTGCTATTCATATAACTAAAGAGGATTTAAATAAAAACTAGGTAGAAAAAGACACTTTATTTAACATGAAGACAAATACAAGAAGTACTAAGCAAACTGAGAAAATAATGAGACACTATACTGACAGAGACATCACATTGATAGAAGGGAATGGAAATGTATCACTTGCTCCAAAGGCCTTTCACATTTCCCGAGGAAGTGGAATGATGCAATTCAAGCGCATTGATATGAGCAGAAGGTTTTTCCTGTTGTGATGCTGAGCTCTTCTTCACCACCGATTGAAATTCATCAATTATTATAAGCTGATCGTTTCTCTTGATACCCTGAAAGAGACAAAAAGAAATATTAGTCCAAGGAAGAGTAAAATAAACGTTGAGCACCCTCCCCCTATCTTATTATATCATATTCTATAATCAATTGGTAGAGTCCACCAATGGCCAAACGAAGACACGCTCCCAATATAAAGTCGCTAGTACGTTTACTGAATTAACGCAGTTCACCATTTTTGGAACAGATGTCAGCCACATAAAGTTGGATGCAGGAAAGTAATAGTGATGAAGAGTGCCGTCGGTGCGCATCCCAAGGAATGGGAATGGATAAGAGCACTAAAGGTGCTGTCGGAATTTCATTTTTTACAAAGAATGGATCCACGATGCTACCTCTCTACCCCGAGCGAATGAAGTGTCTTTCCAAAATGGACCTAAAATAGTTTTGTGGAACAAACCTTCATATCCATGACTTTCTGGAGGACCTGCCGATCCGCCGTTGGCATCAGTTGAAGGAAGCTCTTGATAAAAGTACCGGCAGCTTTACTAGTGACAGGTCCTGTTGCGAAACTGGCTGGGATAGGTGGCTGTTGTGAATTGGATGGTTCATTAGGGAGTGAATCGAAGGGATTTGTGCTGGATGTTGCAGAAGTGTTTGAGGATACTGGAAGGGAATGTGCACCACTGTTTCCGCTTGCTGGAGAACCAATGGGTAACATGACTGATTTTATAATTCTTTCGGCGTGCGCCATACCGTCTTGCACTAGTGCTGTGAATGTTCGCGGTGGTTGTTGGGTTATCTAAAAGTTGTAGTCCAATTGAAATAAAAAATAACTGGATTTATATTTAATTTTAACCGTGTCTGAGTTGGCTTCTACAAGCTTGATTGACCTGCTAGAATAACGTAAAAAATGCTCTATTGGATTATCGAAAAATAAAACATTTTACTGATCAGTTGAGTGCAGTAATCTGCGTGCACAAGCAATAAATGACGCAGTCAATCGTATTGGTTGAAACCTATCAAGAGAGGAGGTTAAATCTGAAAGGCTCCAGAATGCCTGAACAGTCCCAATTTTTAGCAAATACTTAAAGTGCACTGGAATTACAATGATGACCTGCCATTAGATTAGATTAACCGACACCAGAGCTTTCAAAACACGGACATATGGGAAACAAGCTTGGCTATTATGAGTTTTTTGTGATGATGCCAAAATCCATGATTGTGTATTTTTTGATTTATTAATTAGTGTTGACATGACAATCTTGAGATGCATTTCATAAATAAAAAATGGCAGGCACATGAATGGAGAAAAAACATTTCGAAGAAAAGGATTACTGAGCACTTGTCTAAAATCAAATGTAATTAATACGAATACAACAGAATTCTACATTTTTTTCGCTATTATTTGTTAATCACCGAAAGGAGCCACACCATCTCCCCAGCTGACCATAATATGCCTCAACACCAGTCGATCGAGTTTCGTCAGTAAAATAATATAGGGGATTTAACGATACTTTGAAGTCCATATATCCCCATTCTAAACGTGGCTATATGAAACAAAGGTCATACATTTGCACACATAATGGTAGTTAATGTAAAATTTATTAGTACAATTCACTTACCGACCGTTAGGAATATAATGTCGATGTGGTGGTGCTTAAATAATTAATATCAAATGGCCAGCTTTATGTTAGTTATCATTAGCCCTTTAGTTGACTTCGGGCTTCACAGAGGGAAGGAAATTCACAGTCACAAAACGTCAAGAGGAGGAACAAGAGAGTGATTCACAGATGTAAATGAGACAGCCGCATATGTGAATAAAAGGTAAAGCGAGTACTGTGGAAGTGTTGGAATATGGCACACAGTCCGGTCATGGTAGTTTGAAGTCAGCTGCTGGTTGATCGACTTCTTTGCCATATGTGCATACGCTAACCAGGTGCACCACGTGGAGGCAAGTCTATTGCACACCCCTGTCAACCAAAGGTTGTCTAATGTATTCAAAGTTTCATTTAACATGACTACTTTAGTTTGTGTTTTGGGCAATTCACTTTGTTCATTGTGATATTTGTCGAAAGTTTTTGAATATTTTCCAATAATGTCCCAATGTAGGTATTGATCTATCAAATAGGCCGTCAAGTAAGCAAGGAACACTAAAGGAAATAATAGATTTTTAAAAAAATTTCCAACTGATTACTTTTGATTTAAGCTTGCCCATGCCATTTAAGTAGCAGTAAACGGATGTAGTCTGCCTAATCATGGATAGAATTTTAATTAACCTCATCATCAACCAAGAAGAAGGATTATTAATTGAATGGTTTCCTGTTCCTTCCAAAGTTTACAAGTTGTGATGAAGGGCAGAATGGAAAGAAACTCGATGCCTCAGTTCGATTCATCGTTAGAGAAAGAGGAATTGAAAGACATGCGATTAAATAATTTGCTTTCTTCTGACATTTATGAAATGAAGTTAATTGCAAGAAATGTTTTGAATTAAGTTGCACTTTCGTAACGTAGGAAAAGCAAAGTTACTCTTATTGAGAATGCAAACAGCGCTTTAAGCTGGTTAAATTTCAAGAGAAATTAGTAGACGGTTAAATAAGCGAAAGCATTAACAAAAATGATCACTTTACAACATTGGCCCTTATTGTCCCCCACCCATAACTTTTAAAGTAAATCTATGTTATGACACTTAATTAGTGCTTACTATTACTGCTAAAGAGGATACTCACAGTGTCAAACAATAAATCGCGAAACCTGAAATGGATAACATTCTCAAACCAATGTGATTAATTGCCAACNCAAAAGCCGACACAAATGTAACAAGTGACAATGAAACTCTGGAGTGTATGAAAAGTGAAAGTCAATATAAAATAAAAAACAAATTTAATGCAAACTACGGTTCAAACGATTGACCGCAGGTAGATTCCTCTTCAATCTGTGTAAAGTTCAAAGTCACAGCATTCGAATGTCAAATTAATACACTGAACTAGTGCGCGCATTTGGAGTGTAAGTGAATGACGAGAGAAAACGACAGCATGAAATAGCAACTACTAAGCAGTCTAGTGGATCTTTTTCTTCAAAAGAAGATTGAAAATCTACACACACTGGTGGAAGAAAACAGCTGCTACATGAGCACGCCCAGTGAGGTGTACTGTGCAGTAGAGTGTGGAGCAGAAGCAGACGTGGCTGGTGCATGGCGAAAAGTGTACTGAAGGTGAAAGTCAGTCTTCACATATGCTTTTTACATCGATGACTCTATGAACACCCAAAACGTGACCATTGCTAACGTCGCTTCGAATGAGTTCGAACCGATGACTCCTGCGAATTATGCGCAAGTGAACTCCACAAAAGCATCGTTTCCTCGTCTTTTCTTACACCTCGACCAAATAAACTACGCTCGATTACTCGAAGTTACAATGCTCACATGCCTTTCTTTTGAGACTTATATTCCTAAAATGGGAGGTTAATTGATTTCAAATACAGATTTCAGGCCCAAAATATGGAACCACCAAGGGTCGTTATGATGAGAAACTTAACCTCGACTAATTTTCTGCTATCTATTATGAACTTATGCACTGGAACATTCGCATATATTATTGGGCATAGATTAGTTCTATTTTCATGAACTTCGATATGTCAGGAAATCCAAATGAAGAATTCAAAAGTCCTAAACACATTGCACATGGCCTTTTATATAAAGTGAGATCCGATTACACAAATCTGGAAGTGAATGTATGGGTGCCACAAAAGGGGTCTGAAGAGAAGTCATGTCAAGACCTTTATTGCGTTTGTAGACCGTTAATATGTAGAGCGTACATGTAAAGGGTTTGAAGAAACACAACAATTTTTAGAAAAAATAACACCCAATAAAACATATGGACGGGAATTTAACCGTCGGGAGGCAAAAAAATCAGTTCGGCAAAGAAAACGTGACCGGAAGCTCGCTTAACTCTTCAGATACGTGTGCCAGCTTTTTTATTTTCAAGATTAAGCAAATTCAAGCCATATTTTAAAGGACAATAACTTCCAATGAGAACATAGAAATTAAGCTAAACTTTTTTTAGTCGCGTCATATCTCTATCAATCACCATTATAAGTTGTGCATAGTAAATGCGCATTTCAAGAAGAAGAGTAAAGTTATCTTGCATTGTGAAATGGTGGTCGGTGGTATATTGTCGGAATAAAATCACTGGAATAATTCTGAAAAGCAAATCAGTTCATCGTCCGAACTGTTAAAATACCGTTTAGAGAGGTATTTCATTTAGAATTTCACATCTCCACTACGTACCTACAGTATATGACAACCCCTCCATCGATTGTCAAATAGGAAATAGTCGTTTTCTAGAAATGGGACTCCATGAATCCCACTGAATCCCACAAAATATCCAATTATAAGCGCATAAATCTGAGGAAATTCTAACGTAGGATTTAGGAGGAAAAATATTTACTTGTTGGGCGGGAACAGATCAGCCTCAAAGAGCCGCGGCTAGAAGTTGTCCAAGTGTACTGGACTAACTCGAGGACAAAAAGACCATGGCGATTGCGGACAAGGTTTAGGGTAACTGCGCAATCTACTGGTAAGGATGATTAATCCAAGACGATTGATCAAAACAATTTATTGACATTCAACTAAGCTTCCGAATTTCAGTTTCGATGAACGAAATTTCATATTCCCGATCAACTTACTTATACTTTTCTTAAGGCTGTAAATCCCAAGATAAGATAGTTTCAGGTACTTCGGGTACCAGGTACTTCACCTTTGCTGACAACTGGAGAATCAAAAAAAGCCAAAAATATAGTCGTACAGAGAGTGAATAAACCATTTCCATTATATAAATTCCGTGGTTGCCACTGGTCAAACTATCTCCCCAGCTGATTCTTACGTTTACTTTTCAGCAAAAGAAGTAGACACAAGAGGTCGAGAGGGTGTTAGTGTTTTTAAAGAAAGAAAAGCGCCATAGAAACGCGGAGATAATTTACAAGAGATCGTAACGAGAGGGCGAAATGCCCACCCCGAAAACGAGGCAACAAAGGCCAAAGTTGAGTGCTACATTGAAAGCATAATTTAATAAGGAGAGAGTTTAGGTGGATCAAATTTTGACCTCATATGGGAGAAAGAGCAATTCCGGGGAGGGGGGGGGGGAGAGTGAACGATCTCTCGGGACATTTTATTGCGTTATTAATAATTTACAAATTGTGTAGGTATAATGGGAACGAAATGGCTAAACGGGACACTTGGTTCACGAAGCTCGAAATTTAAGCCCTATAATATACCCTGCCAATAAGAGTTTAAGAATGAGCTGAACTCAAGTAAGCTAACACCACCCAGCTTTCTCCGAAAGCGTGAACAAGAATTAAAGTCACTGAATTCCCATCTCAATACATAAAGCGGTAAACTAATCATTGGTCAACAGTTATACAACCTTGAGTAACAAAGTAAGTGAAGAAAACTCCATTCAGGTTTCAACTGCATTCAATTATTCTCCTATCTGTGCCATGCTGAGCCTTAGTGTTACTCAACTTCGTTTGCCTTCACAAAATGAAAATTGTAGGTTCCTGCCACGAAGTGTAGCTGTAAACAAATCTCATAATGCTTCACAACGTATTGTATGTTCGCCCATTATTCCCTAAAAAGACTATTGTCATACTGTGAGAATTATCACCTGATGTTACGTAGAGAATGCCAATAAACGACTGAAGGGAATACTTCTGAAGGCCATACACGAGGTAAATCTGCGGTATTAAGTAACAGCTAATGCGAATAGAGGGAATGAAGCTCGTTGAGAAGCAGCCCTGTGGCATCTGAACTTGTAGGTATAAGCATTAACCGCTACGTAACTGGTCGATAGAATAAGGTCCAGCTTTATGCTCCCCCCCCCCCCATTAAGAGATATAGAGCCCGAACAGGAACTGGAAAGCAGGATTTATGCCCAATACTCCATTGACTAGCCTCTCACTGTTGTATGTTGACAAATGCCGACAAAATTCGTTCACTCGTCACAGTACTGTGTACGGTTTAACGACACCATTACTTAAACAATGAAAACATTGATTTTTGAAATTCACAACCCGATCACTCACGCACACGCACACAATAATAGTTTTGGGAGAGACCTAACCAAGCACGTCGTTCATTTCCAGCCCCTCTTCCCACCAACTCTAAATATACACGCTTTATGAGCAAGCATGCATGTGAGAGCCTACCACGCTCAAGTGAGCAGAAGAATATGTACACTGCTACTGTTACTTCCCTTTTGATCCAATTAGGCGCGGTAGCACGCATGAAGTATTTCCACCGACTTTCCTACATATAGAGACGGTACTACTGGTTGGATATTCACTGGTTACTGCAAGGGGAAGTGAAATTCTGGTAATAAATTAATTCAATCAAGTCAACTTCACCTCCCTGAGTTGTAAAATTTAGTAGTGAACGGATCGCTGTCAGAATTGTTGAAATGTAATGCTTGATCAATTTTCGTATGCCTTGAGAATAATATACACAAATAAGAACAAAGTTCCACGCGTGTGATGACCAAAGATAACAGTGACCAATGTATATAGTAAATTATAAAAGGTGCTGTCAGACCAAATGTTGATTAATATACCTCAACTCCAGTCATTTGAATAACTTGACAGGATTTACCACAACCCTTCTTAGCAAATTAAACGTGGAGTGTAATTAACGCGCAACTCATATAGGGAGGTATAGAAAAGCTACTCTTACGAAAATCTCAAGATACAATATCTCCCCTGTTGACGAGAATTAGTCATTACTGTTTGGGTTTCCGCGCTCTCATTTGCGTAAACTACGAGTATAAATCATGTGACCCGTTACTTCACAAACCAGCACGCTCTCTATTGACCAATGTTTTTAACACGACACAGGTAACCCTTGCCTCTAATTTTTCTAAACAGTTCCCTACCAAAAGGAATACTCATTGCTGCGAACATCACAGTACAAGGCACTGTAGTAGAATTGTTTTTTTATTCAACTAATTTACTACCAACTGCAAATGTCGGACTACAAAGAGGGGATCATCATGCAAATAAAAGTGTGAAAATGCTACTATCAAAGAACATTGAAACTTGAAATCATAAAGTGGAAAAAATAATCAGTGGTATCTTGAAAAGGTCAATTAGATTAACTAGCTAATATGCCATGAATATCGCATACTCGACTTCACACACAAAAAACCTTCGGATTAATTCATACAAATTGGACTGAGAACACTTGGTTACTTTGATGTGCATTTTACCCCAATATGAGATTGTGGATCGCATTATGGTTAAGGAAATCAGATTAAGAATATTGGCAACCACTTCATCAAAAGCCACTCTTATGCGGATTTCAGCTTCTACTGGATTATTAACGAATTTACCATGAAATAAATGCTCGCATTAGAGGATAAAACTTGCAAAAGTCATTTGTACGCAGATAGTCTAGTAAACGGGCAAACTCAATGATTTGTCAACAGTCATAAAGCCGATATTAGGCAGGTCGTTATAATTTGACAATATAAGCACCGGGTCTCCTCTTTAAAAGTAACAATAATCGGAAGATAACAATTTAATGCGCAATTACAGTTCAATGTACTCGCAAGCATTACCCCATCTCATAGTAATAATGATGGCTTAAATCTATTCAGTTCTGATGAAGTGAAGATGATGGTTTACAAAGCAAACCATTAACAGACCTGTCAAAAATGACACAAAGGAAGAGGCGGCCGCAAACTTAGAAGTGTTAGCGTCACCGATTGCCCATTCTAGCACTACAAAATCTATTATTACCTGACAGGAAAGGGGCAGAGTCTGTGACGCAATATGCTGCTCGAGAACGGAAAGCAAAGAAAAAACGTAATAAATGCTTCTATGGACAGTAAAACCGCCATGGCAGGGAACTGAATATTAATGGAAATCGATAAACTGCAGAGAGTAGAGTTTTGCACACCGTTCTGTGTAGCAGGGGGATCAGGATGATAAGTTAGATGCTAATTGAAGAGGCAGATAGTGATCCCTTTTCTTGTTCCAAGGAAATTTTGAAAAAAAGAAGCTGACGCAATAAAAACTTCATTCAAGAAGGAGAGCTGAGAAGGAAAGCGAGAGAATGGAATATAAAATGGGGAGGGGGGACTTTTAGAATAATTGATGATGACAGGCGTGATAGAAGGAAAAACCTGAGAAAGCCAGTTGAGTTCACTGGGAACTCAAGAAATTGAAAATTTCATTCTCGTCCCATTTTGAGGACACCCAGAAAAATAATCAAGCCAGTTTGAATAGTGAAAGAAATTTTTAAACAAATTCCTATTAGCACATTGTTGAATAACTGGAACAGATAAATTTGGTGGACTTAAATCACGTTCGCGAACTTAATCCATCGTGTAATGCACTATCGATTAATGGGGCTCTGCGATCCTGTGTCATGCAGCTGAAATTATTTAACAACCAGGAAGCTAGAAATTGCCATAGCATGTCAATTTACATAGCCAAATTTCCCTAATTCAATAATTAAGACAAAGCCTTCGTATTGAAAGCAGATAGTCATCGTTATCTCAACTGGATTTCTGTGCATCCTGATCAAACCGTGCTTCCAAATAATAGTTGAATTTTGGATGATATTTAAAGTACCAATGGAATACAGATCTCGTACTCACCTTGGTTCCAAGGAGGGGAAATTGAAGAAGAGCCGATTTGAGACATTGGGTATCAAGAAGGAGTTGTTCCGCACCGAAGGTGTTTAGGGGTTTGCATTTGTAAAGAGACGCTACGAAGCGATTTATTGTGGCATCCGCGAATTTTATGCAAATCTGGGTGAAATGAGCCCTACAACAGTTGAATAGTAATAATAATAACAGTGGGTAGAAAGAGAAGGAAGAAGACAGAGAAACAGGTGTGCTAGATCTAGGATGCACATATCATAAGTCTGTGAAATGATAAAGGGGCCAGTTATTAGGCTATCGATTGAGGGCTTACCTACCCACAGATCCGTCTTAAACGCGTCCTAATATTTCTCGGATTAGAAATTTATAGTAGTACACCGCATTACAACCAAAATTAGTAAACGCGGTTGGATCAATCAACTAACATGTATCTAGAGGAGTGACTACATAACAAATTCAGATAATTCCAATGCAACTCATCATCAATTAATACGCTTCGAAATTTGTGGCTCCAAGTCTATTCACCCCTCACTTACAAATTACTGACCACTTAGAAGTAAAAAGTTTCACATATCGTAGTGCATATTTTATCATGTATCGAACCTATTGTTTTAAAAAGTTGTGTGAAATTCAATTTCTCTCCAGACGTAACCTGGTCTTAAATGGGAAAAGAGTCCTAAAAAACCATGGAAGAAAATATGAAACAGGAGTCGCTAACCTTGTGTGCGTGTGTGTGTGTGTGTGTGTGTGTGTGTGTGAGAGAGAGAGAGAGGCAGTCAATGAGCAAGAGAGTTTAAATCCTTATCGGAAAGCAGCATCATGCATGTCGAACAGACAAAGCAAAAAATATGCGCCTACCAAAAGTTCAAATTACTAAGCAATAGCCAACCCCGTCAGTAAGAGGGAAAATTAGACACGCACGACAAGTTTATGCTGAGGCGGTTCTTAAGACTCCCAAAATTATTATAATTCGATCTAATGCGTAGATATTGTTTGGCCAGATTCATTACGTTATCTACGCAGTTACAGCGTCATCATAATAAGGCTTCTGATGGGCGTCAATCATCATACTAATTCAAATTTAGGACAGAGTATGTACACCCGCTCTGTTTACACGTCTCCTAAATCAATGTGAAATAGACGCCTCCAGGCATAACCCTTTGTGACCAAAACCAATAAATGTATCCAGTAGATCTTAAGTCTTGTACCATAGGGGTGCCAAGCAGCACAGGGTGGTTGAATGTGTAGCCATTCCAGTTTTTAAGGGTAATGACTAAGAACGGCGAGCACCGAAGAAAATGGAAAAGTATTGCTCTGTCACTAACGAGAAGATTTGCTCAAAAATAAGTTGATGAAAAAATATAATCAACCACTACGGTATCGCAGCTCGGGCGTTGATATCATAGTTTCACATTTCAGCCTCTAATATGAATTCCATACTCAGTGAAGATCTACTCTACTACTTATAGAAACATTCTTCGCAATAACGGATTTATCATGGAAATAGCTAGCGAAATTCATCCTCTGACAAAAGCGAAGACTTTTCTGGTAAAAATTAAATATCACGTTGAAGCACAAGCAAATCAAAGTGACTGTTACCCCATTAGGTAAACTGTGATAATATTAAAAGCTCAACATTCACAATATGAGATAGCTTGGCTTGAATACAGTCGAAAGGAAACTCCTATAGTCATGCAGACAAAATTTCTCTCAGCAGTCATATTTTTCGGAAGTAGAGTGGTGGTGGGGGGGGGGGGGGGGGGGGGGGNNNNGGGGGGCCATGGGTTGAATTCACATGTCTACGTGAAAGCACTTACAACTGCCAATAACAAACCGAAATGTGTCTGCAGATCCTCCCACCCTCCCTCAATGGACGATCATACATTGAATGATGTCGTACTTAAACTCTCGCTCAAGAGGCAGAATTGAAGAAATTATAGAGACTCAGGTGGTTTCAGGGTCGATTGAACTTGTAACAGGGGCTAACTACGACTATTTTGAGAAAGAAACTTCCACAACATAGTAATTTCTTGCCAACCAATCAAACTTTTTAGTTACCAAACGCGCTCTCTTGTTCCTAATGAGTCGAGCAAGTGTAAGAACTGCAAAGAACTTTTATTTTATAAAGTTCCTCGGAATTTGAAACAAAAGACTAAGTCGTTTCCAAGTTACTGTTCGTGTTACATGCGCGAAACAGTAAGAGTCAATAAACAAAGAGGATGTATAATGAGTAAACGAGTTCTTGTATTACACAAGGAAATCATATCAAAGGCCCACTTCTTGCCCTCCTTCCCAACTGCTAATGCCGTTAGTACCACTTTTGCTACAAAAAAACTAAGGGGTGGTGGAAGGAAGTCGTCTGACGTTCCACTCCACAGGAGGCAAAAAACAGGACTACCCATTTCACCAACCATGGCGAGATTATAACTATTACTGACACTAATGGGGATTACGGCTTGTGGTCCGCAAGTAAGTCCTCAACAAAGAGGAGTGATAACTCCCCGTTACATGGTGGGCAAATGGTAATACCATACAAGATACAGAACACAGTATCTGGCAAAATGCTAGCCAGTAGGCTGTGCAAAGCTAATTAATACGAATATGGGAAATGAATGAGGCCGCAAAATCGTCAGCCATAGCACAATAAAATTGGGAAGGTAGCTACACAAAATCGTTACTTAATGGTGAATCTTTATTCAACCACATAGCGTAGACATGCGTTCACATAGGTGGGTGGGGAGGGGGGGGGGAGAGGAATAGAAGCATGTCCGCATCCAAGGAACTAGGCGTGCAAAAAGGAATAACGACCTTTTACAATCGAGAAAGTACAACGACCTGTATGTAGGATGATATAATATCTAGCAATGTAGTAAAACAACGGTTAGAAGACCTCCCTTGTATGAATGGGCATGGAAGAAAAGTGTAACGTAATGGGAAGCAAATGCAGAGACCCTTAACAGCAGGGAAATAACACGGTTCGATTGACTCGAATTTTGGTATACTCTGTGATTTTGAAACGGACAAAAATTAAATACAAATCAATTGGGTTATAGAATCTCAAGGTGGATCCATCAGTGATCAGACTCTGGAGACATGGGTGCTAAAACCAACACAAAGACCGATGCAAGCAAATGGAAAATTCAGGTTTATCTTAATCAGCTAGAGGCTTACTGATAAGACCAATTGATATTCTAAGGTACAGAACTTGTCTGTACGAATAGAGCATCATTTTTGATTTTTAAAAAGTAGTCATTGCTGACATTCTTTCGCCGATAGCACTCGCATTCTGCCACTCAATACATTAATCCACATTAACACCAGTGCTCTTGCCTGTACCGTGCATTTCACGAACCCAACAAATCGCTTCAAAATCACTTACCAGGACACTCCCGATCTATCTTTTTATACCTTCAATACCAATACACTCACAACTAAGAGGTATATGTGCCCTGCATTTATCTACAGGCTGACAATACAACGCTTCATGAAAACCGGATGCGCACCTTGTGTGCTTCTATTCATTTTATATTTGTCTAATGTCATTGCAACTTGTTCAGGAAAAACTATGCCAATGATGTGAAGGAACAGTTGCTTCCCCAATACACAAATCTACTAGGATGTCAGTCGTGTTAGCTTAGTTCATAGTTTGAGGAAAATCAGGCAATATGTCAAATTCATAACGATTTACAAGTGTCGAAATAGAGGACATTGTGTGCCATTTCCTAACCCGAACCAGTAAAGTTCCTAAAGCTGGCATTGTCGACCTCTCACTTTAATGCATTTGGTCATTTGTGCTTACTGAAGTAATTTACTGATTAGGTCTGAAAGACATTCAAGTAAGTAATAATTCAGTGAATAGCGAACAAGGGAGTTGGGGTGGAAGATTTCTTTTTTAAAATATGCTAACCTCAGCTACTTCAGTCGCTTAAGGTAAGAAGCAGACAAATTAGCAAGTTCGAGCTCTAAAGCGGTAGGGCTCTATTGATTATCGCGCTCCTCATTTCTACTAGCAACCATCCAACTCGCTTACAAATTCTGGACAAGGTTATTAAAGCCATTTTTTGCTATGGGTGGTAACAACTGAACGTATTAAAGCCGGTAATAAACCAGTGGGGCTTTTAATTTAGGGATTGTTAAAAAATAGCTCATTTTGGCCGACAATAATTGGTATAGGCGACTAGTGTCCCCAATCGATAAGATTCAAACGCGTGGAATTGGGGAAAAAATTCATAAACAATTCCAAACTATTCATGAATAGCAACAAATAAGCAGATAGACGAGAAATAAAACTAACCTAACAGAGAATAGAGTATCCCTAATAGGCGGAATTTGAGTCTTGAGGTGAGATACGATCGAAGTGACGTAAGGTGACTGATCTCCGACTGAATCAAGACTGGCCCAAGGCATTCGTGCCATTGCATTAAGTTGGGGTATCACAGCTGCTTCAAGGTCAGCCACCAGTCGGTGAATGCATGACGACCTACATTCGGTGAGAGCGCTAACTTCACTTTGGAAGGAAATTTCGCTAGCCAGAGATGAAGGGCGAACCTACCAAATAAAGGTGCCTTTTAAAACGCTGTAATATCGAAATCTTAGAATAAATAAAGTAAAAAACAAGTGAAAGATAATGAGTTCAACGGGGACAATAGCTAAATCTAAAATATCTTATGTACCATTTGACTTGCAGTGACTTTACCCTTACCACATGTTCACAGTCTCGAATTCCTTGCCCTATCCCTGATTTAATCAACTCTACCACTATGTCTTCTTCCTACTGTGATGTCATTCAGTTGACCTAAGCTATAACCAATTACTAAAGGTTGGCCAATAGGAGGCAATTCAACCTTCAAAGAATGCGCTATGCCTTCAGACACTCCTACTAATAAGTGTTTTCATTAAGCACCCATAAGACTTGTGAACTCTAGGGCAAACGAACTTTGCGCAGGGAAATTTGACACTTAAACAGCCAGCTAAAGGATTTTGCGGCAGTAGCTAATTGCAACCCGTGATTGGCTTGACGAATAGGCAAATATAGGCTTTGTAAGAGAAATTAGCAAAAGAATAAAGGACAGTAAAAAATAACTGTATAAAGGGGATTTAGAACTGCCTAAATCGAACATTTCACAAACTGATGTTTAAGTTCAGTTTGTGTTCAGACACAGTGAGGAAACAACTTGGAAGTAGACAAGTCGGTCAACATTGTTTATGAGCAATTAATTTCATTTAACTACCAGGAGTAAACGGTCCAACCCCAAAACAGACAGAAAACACATCAGATAGACATTACATGCCGCTTTGCTTTCATCAGGTCTTGAAAGCCTGCAAGGCTACTGAAAATTCTCTCAGTGCGACAAAATCAATTTTGGTTGAAACGATTTAAATTGTACAACAAACTCTTGACTGCCAAGGGATCTTGATTATGACGCATTAAAATTCCTGGTTAGAGGAGCAACAATGGTTGTCAAAACGAAACACCCATTTCATCACCCATGCCAGGTTAGGATTGACCCTTAGGAAACTTCTTCCATGCATTCCATGGAAAGTACATGGAACGAAGCATAACCAGTTGGTAAAATCTGCCGAATCAGTTAAAGGCAATATTAATCGTAGTACCAGGAATTTGCATTTAAACACTACTCCGCTTTCTAACCTCTGGCAATTTGGAACCTCTGAGATAGGGAAATAGTTAGGTCACAAATTAAAGTAAAGAACAGCCGTGCAAAACTCAAAATTACAGGGTTTATAGCGAGGTGAATGAGCATATAATTTCAATTCGAAGAACGATAAAAAAGAAATTGGTTACAATTTAAAATGAATAATCTTTAGAGACGAAACGAGGAATTCGAAATTAAGACCAATTAGGCATGTATTTAAGCTAACTTATTTGTTATTTTTAGTAACTCACAAAGCGTACAGAAGCACAGAGTCCGTGTATATAGGGATTCGATATAAAAAACTGCTTCATATAGTACTACGATGGAATAACGCTAACTGGCTGAGTAATAGTTTCCCACTCATAGGAAATTCTAGCACGAGGTTTAAAACGAGCTGAAAATTTAGAATTCGCCTGCCTCTCCTTGATTCCAAAGTTTTGCAGCAGCAGCTGCTGCTACTGCTTCTCTCATAATTTATGGATGAAGTACATGGAGTAGGATGAGGAAGGTCATAAAAACCCCACACGAGGATAGGAAGAAGCTTAGTAGAAGTGTAGGCGAACTTAACAAGACTCAACGAAAGCGAACGAGCGCTCATTTTCCGCCTCACGCTCGTGAATAACTCACTCAACAGGCAAGTTAGCAAGCAAAAAAAGAAAAATTTTAATATCAAAACGAGAGGCAAGAATTTTATGCAACAACAAAGGGAGGGTTTTCTTAAGATAATGATCCTGATGACGAGATTTGCCTAAGAAGGAAGTGAATGTTGTCCTATTGTTAGGTAGAGTGACGGCCAGGAAGTCTAATCGAACATTTTCGGGGTACTCGATAGAAAGTTACAAGCGTCAGCATTCCATCACTCACTATCACTCACGTTGGCATCTGGATACTTAAGACCACCAGTTCAATTTTTGACTAACCAGACAGGCAATTTTTCACTACTTATCCACCACTATTTGGGCAAATTCGTTTGCTTAGTGGAAAGCGTCGCTTGAGCTAAAGTTCCTCCGCCCACCCTTCTATTTGGGGTCTGAGAAGCTGTAGATTTGCAAAAAGAACAGTTGAACAATATATAATCATATAAGCACACAACTATGATCAACATGAACTGTTTCAATGAGAATAAATTGAAAGTTGAAGAGAGAGATTATATAGAAAAAGAAGAGGAGAAATAAAGAGAGCGTCCCTTCATCTGGATTCAGAAGTCATCAAATTCTCCTCCCATATAAGGTAGAAATAACTCATTGCATTATTAATCAAAATGTGTTTAGAATTTATAGGTCAGTGAAAAAGCTGGCGCTTCTGTTGTAACTATAAGACATGTAAGGGGAGTAAGTTAGAAACAATTAGATCACTTTTTATAAATGGCTTAATAGGCTATTTATTAAACAAGTAATTAATCAAAGTCTGAATGTAGTATAATATTTAGCACAAAGACTTGAAGGGAAGAAAGTTTTGTTTACTTGCTCTTCCTCAAAAGGGAAAAGGTGATGAATTCTGAATGAAGATGCAGGGAGACGCCAAGATGTTGCAATCAGAAAATTGGTAATTTTACGATGGTCTCCATATCCGACAGCAGTTCCAAGCCCCCACTGGGGATTATACCTTTATGCTGACAAACTTGGTTGGTGAAGCATTTAGAAATAGAAAATCTCTAGGGTTTCATTGATATTTAAGAACGTTGTTTTTGTTGTTGTTGTTTTGCTGATAAGGCATAAAAATCGTTTATCCAGTGACACAAGTGAGAAAAACCACTTCACTATTCCCATTGCTTTTCATGGCAGAGAGGAAAGAAGCACTGGAATGAAGGGAACGTAAAACAAGTAATCTTAAATTTGAAGTGGCAGATAGGATCAAAACACAAAAAGTACGACCCCTTAGAATTCCGGAAGCAAGAGATTAACCAACTTCCCAAACGAGGTGTGCAATTTGCCTCCCAGCAACATAATGCTAGGATTTCCCCATTAGACAGCCGAACTCATGAGTAAGAGACTGTGCCCAAATTTCCAAGAGTTTGTTCGACATAGATGGACGTTCCACCTCAATCTAATTATAGAGAGCAGCCAGGCGAGAGGCACGAAGACTAGCAAACTCAGATTAGAAATGAAGATGAAATTGTCGGCATAAGCTAGTAATTTGAATTTCGTTAAGGCCTGTTCTGATTTCGAACAAGTGATGACTTGATATTTTAAAATAAATTAAAACAGATGATTATGACGAACGTCAACTAAATAAAGCAAAGCCTTATTATTAAGTACAAAGTTTAGTTTATGAATCCGATTAAATTAAGTTAGAATATCCTCAAACAAAAGCCTAACAGGAAACAACGATGCTTTCCAGAAGAATAAGGAAACAATAAGTTATAAGTTGGATCGTGCTCATCATACCAAAATATAATAATAATAATAATAATATGTAGATTAATAGGATTTAATTTCAAAAGAAATTGAGAAAAAACTCATCTATAACTGGAACAACAACAACTCGAATAAATGGAGCCGAGCAAACAGATAACAAATATCAGTAATTGGAAATAGGCGCTTCCATGTTAGTCAAGTAAATTTATTAAAAAGTGTCAGATAAGAAGAGTTGATTCAGTTACCTCGGCTTTAAGACGTTTCTCCAGTTCTTCGACAGTCTTCATACAGTAGGTCGTCGTGACGAGGATCACACAGACACGAATAATTTCATCGTTGGACATACGAGAGGGCTAAAAAGGAGAACCGAATGTGAATGGAACAGCGCAAAGAACGGCGTCCAGTACGTCGAGGAAGCGATGAAGAGGAAGAGTGTTTACTTTAAAAGACTAATGCCTCCCTATTGAACAAACAAGCGCAGATGCTTTAGCAAAAATGTCAAAGTTAACAAGGGGTTTATTGACCGCTCTTTTTAATAATGAAAGTGAAATTTAAAATTTCAGGTTTAAACTGAAGATAACAAACACTAAATCATAAGCCTGGCCACTAAGGCAATCTCAACTTCGACGGAAGAGTACCCAAAGAGCAACAAGAAGCAAGTATTAGTGAAGGGAAAGCCAATTAAACATTGCAGTTGATAGTGTTCCATAAATACATTTCATTTTCCATAAGGTAGAATTTCTTTACACTCATCTCCTCACTATTCTACCCCTACAAATTACTTGAGTTACTTCAGCCAGAATGGTACTAGTGGAATTACTATAGCAACTTTCAAGATATATTTAAAATATTGACCAAGGTAGAGCTCTTTACACCACTTTTGCTACCTACTCAATGACCGAGTTGTTCCATTCCTGACAATTACGCTCTTACTTGTTGTTTGTCATTTAAGACCTGAGAAACAATATATTGTGAAGTCTGCAAATTTTACTAGTTTCGTTTCGGCTCCTAAAATCACTTTTTGACCAGAATTACCATAAGGGAGCCTAGATTATGGATTAGGCTATAACATGATTTTTCCATAACCACGAAATTAGGCTCGACCTTCATGGTATGGACAGAATTTCAGAAGAACTTGATTTCATCCACTAAAAAAGGCATTACAACTGTCAAATTACTGAAAAGGTATTAACGCTAAATCTTAAGCCATATTCACCGTGAAAATAGAGATAGGCTTTTGCGATTCGAACGAGCATTAGAAATTTCTAGAACCTAAGAGTACGGTAACCAAGCTCCCAGTAGCTAGCGTGTCTGAGCAAAGGTGGACCCACCCTTAACCGTCAAAATATTCAACGCTGCGAACTAGGTAAGAAGTATTATTGTAGGGCCCTCGGCAATAGTTTCCAATGAAATACTTGATAGAGAATGAAACTCTTATTTTTCAGTAAAATTAAAATTCGGCCGATTTAAATATATCTCAAATGTGAGAGACTTGAAAAAGACAGTTGACCAATTACCGTTCCCTTCCAAGTTCGAATTTTCCAAATTTAGCACTCTTTTTCTTCCACCTAACGTGACGTTGACAGTTAGACACTTCTGTCCAGAATTAAGTCAAGGTATGAGAGCTTTAGTTAATCATTTCCCACTGAATATACTTAATGAAAATGAACCAACGAGCTCAGATAGCAGCTGACCCTCTTTTAAAGCGATTGCAGCGTATTGATCATGGTTCGCATCCGGTATTTGCGGAGATAGCATATTTGTATCTTTCAGATTTGAATATGAACATTACTTAGCGCTCGCAATTAGAGGCAACGGGGTCGATGCCATTTGATGAGCCTCTAGCCAGAAAGGATTTATGATGCCACTCGTTCATATTAAATTAGTGGTAGAACACCTCCCCCCCTTCTTTTAAGCAGGGGACTTGTGGTCGGTGTTTATATTACACCTCAAAAGAGAGGGGCCATTCGATAGATGTGAAACAAACCTTTCAAAACCCTCAAACATCTGCGCCTAAATATAGGAGTAAGTATAAACTTCGTGTGGTTTAAATAAGAAAAGAATGTTGTAATTCAAGTAAAACACGCACACTGAAAGACAAATTAATAGCCAACTGCACAAATTTTATTTGTATGTCAATTTTAATGGAATTTAAAAGTTTATCTAGGAGAATGTCTGCTAGTCCCATTTCCATTTAATAGAAATGTGGAGAAACGAAAGCATTGTTTTTTGTTGCTAAACCGTTCATGTTCGAGGAAGGAACAAATTTTGTCCCAGAAAAGAAAACAGAATAAAGTCGTTATCCAAGTCAGCATTTCATTTGGCCTCGTTTGTTTTCTCAAAGCTAGTTGAAGCCTAGAAAAAGTCCGCATTTCTTTTCTCATGAGTTGATAGAAGAGTAAAACCTCCTTTTAGCAAACTCTAGGTTTCACCACTGGTAGAATCTTGACTAATGGAAAAGACAAATTTGCTGAGATTGGACACAATCAACAAACTATAAGCCATTGAGAAGCTATTAATTATGCGTACACTTGCGTGAACCCAAGTATCTTCGGTGGTTTCATCTCCATGCCGAAGGCTATTTGAAGAAACAAAACGAATAAAAGTGGCATGTTCAACCAATCGATCAAGCTCGACAAATCATTTGGACATCGCGAAATGGGCTGTGCTTCTTAGGAAGTGAAGAACTCGATACCCTCATAAAGCCCATGGGCGCTTCACTTCATAATTTTCGGCTATTCGACTCAAAGTTCCACTTCCTACCGAATTCATTAATAAATTTGTGTTTTGAGATTTTATTCCATAATAAAAGGATAATACATGCACATATATCGATTGGAAATAAAATTACAATCTTACTGACTAAAATTCAGAATTTTCTCAACTCACATTTTATTACCTTATATCAATTAATGACACTATAATAGCAAAGATGGAATAGCAACACCACCAAATCTTTTAGGCATGACCAATTTGGGTAAAGGCCTTCTTTCGTGGTCGAGTCATATGTCATTCAAGCGACGTAGAGCCCGGTTTAAACTGAAAGAAAATGCTAAAGTAAGGAAGACAAAGACTATCCAATCGCAACGAAAAGTGAAACTGGTTATATTCCGAATTTCTTTAACCATCTCTCTCTCTTTACACGGCAAATATTGCACAGATGGTCATGCATTCCTCATGTTCCTTTAAATACAGAGTTAAGTTAAATGAGAAACGCCATGAAGCGAGGGTAGTAATTCTTGAGTAGACATGTCTAAACAAAACACAGTGAATTATTTGAAATGTAAAAAATAAAGAACTACCAAGTATACAAGGTTTCCTTTATTGTTGATTAGAGTGGGTAAACTCCAAGCGCACAAAACAAATTCTTAAAATACAGGAAAAGGATCGGACCTACGGCAAATATACCATATCAATCACCTATTTACTAATTGACATCGAATTATCCTAACTTCATATGCTTTATGTTACCACCACAAGAAGGTTATGTAAATATAGCACTTGCAAACTTTCTACTACGTTTAGTCCGACGGCAGGGTAATAATTAAAGTTCTTAATCTGATTTCCATCTTACTAGCACCGTAAAACACAAGCGCGAGTATATTAATATCCCACAGGTTGCTTTAATTCCATTGTTTCCAGCTTACGGTTTCCTTATTTTCACTTCTGTGTCTAGGATCGACATCGTGAAACGCCAATGCTTTGTGCCAAATTGGCTTGGAATTTGAAGGTAAGAATTTGCACGGGATACATTAACATCAACCACTTCTAGGTGACAAAAATTCAAATGCCAATCCTTAAGCGTGCAAGTTAAAAAGGTCCACCTTAACGCGGTAAAAATATACGGTAAAGTTGGTCATATAAAGTTTAAAATCACGTCTTTTTAAGAGCACACCAAGGCAACAACATTTCGTTTATTACTGATTTGGTCTTTGAGATAAGAGAGGATAAATTTCTTTGAACGCAAAAAATGCTCAACCACTCAGCCTAGTTTGGCATTTTGAAGTAGCCACGAGTACAGTTTTTATTAGAAATTGAAATTTGTTGTCTTTTTACTAGAAATCCTTCTGAGTGCACAATTTTTAGAATCAAATTTTCACACGATCTTCTAGATTGCTTCTAATTGCTTAGGTCTATCAAAATAGTAAACGATGAAACTACTGCAAGAGTAGCCTTAACGTCCTGTGTAGACAGGACTCTTCTAGGTTCTTGTTATTCACTATTGGTAACTTGTTGAAAAGATATCAAATTTACTCTATTAACAGTGCAATATTGGAATTAGCCAATCGATTTGTCGTCGTTAAGTTATTAGAAAACACATTGGATAATTACAATTTTCGTCATCCTCAACCTGACGATTTGAAGAGCTTGTTTTACATTAGTAATCACCCGATAGATTTTCTGCATTTGCGTTTGCGTGCATTGATGCATTATTATTCAATCCATGTGCATCCGATATCATTTCGACTTTCAAGTTCTGCCAGCTTGCTAGCATATAAAATTTATGATGCGATCCAATGAAGTACTATAACTTTAGCGCATGTTGTGTATCTGCTTACACGATAAATTCTGACACTCCTCCATGCCAACGCAATTAAATTATATTTCATTTAATATGTTCAAAGGGATCCACAGGAACTCATTATAAGTTTATCACTAGTGTTACCAATAACTAACCACAAAACTCAAGACTACTTGGGAAAGCACTTTTCAACTCTCATCTTGGATAGTAGGTGACATCAAGATCAAAAACCCCGCAGCTGACTTCACATACGACCACATTAAACATTACGCATTATCTCCTAGAATAAACTCTCCGTTTATAAACAGGTAAGAGACTGTCCCTCCACCGACCATTCTTACTGAAGTATAGAAACTTAACACCGTTCCTGATCTAGGAACTAAACTCAAAAATTTAAACTGTGATTAACGATTTATAATTGTGAATAACTAATTTTTGTCTTACTTTAAGATTACAAGCAACGCTGTACCTTGAGGAAATGTTCAAAATAGTCACTTAATAATCAATCATGAGAATGAATTGTTTCGCACTATTTGGGAATGTGTATGAGGTAGAACTAGAGATTTAAAGATAATAGAAAACCATAAAACCATAAATTCAATTAAAAGCCCACATGCCAGTGAGCAAATAGCAAATTTAATTTATAAGTTTATAATTTATGAATTCAACAATCCCGAAGAAAACTCAAATAAAGAAAAAAATTCCTAAAGATGGCCTTAAAAGAAAACGAAGTTTAATAAAGTCTTTCAAAATGTTACGTTGATAGTTCAAATAGAGAAAAATTAGATACAACATCTGCAATTCGAGTAGTGTAGGACCTTCCAAAAGTTCAAACTATTCTCTCCTATTACCTGACCCTTCTATGAACCCCTATTTGACCAGAGAACTGTTACCTGTGTTTTGGATACAGTTTTAGTATCTAACAAAGTTGTCATTATCGCACTGCAATGAGGGACATTAATACGGTATAGTAAGTCATTTGCTAACTCCATGCACAAATTGATCAATTTGGAATGATTTTTGCACCACTCCATAAATAAACAGCCTAAAAGGACTGAACTCTACTCAACGTTATAAAGAGTTCAAGTTAGGTGAAATACACCTCTTTACTCCCATTTGATTTTAAAGTGGCTCATTTTCCCTCGACTTTTACAAATTGTCCATTTTAGTTCTCAATTAATGCAATCAATTTTCATTTCATCATGGTGTCTCTCCAACCCTGAAAATAACGAGGCAAAATTAATGAGGAAATTGCCTCAAGGTCAAACCCATTTGTCATATAAGTCAAATCTTGTTCCACACTGTCAAGTAAAATAAACCACGATACCAAATTCATGCAAAATGACGATTTACCCCCAAAAATTTTAAATCAAATGTTTCTTAAATAACAAGGAATGTGACCAGGGAGTTCAATTCGAAGGAAAACAAGACTAAGTTAGAACGACAAATCTCAAAAATGTTTAACTGGTATCAAATCCTTAAATCTTATAACCAAGTAGGAAGAGGTGAACCTTGCATGGAGAATAAAGCACTATACAAGCTAATTCAACGATCCCATTTAACCGACCTCTTCTGGTAGACAGCTCTGGTTTTCAATTTATACTCGAACTATAAACCAGATTCTATTGACACATTGTTCCATTCGTTCTGAGATTTTCTCCCGATGAAAAAAATTAATAGTATCAACAATATGCAATGACGTATTCCTTGTGTAGTAAACACCCGATGTTAATTTGTTATACTTAATAAGATTTAAGTCTAAAATCTGGATTCAACATGGATATGTCACCTATCTAAGTTACACAGAAAACAAACTGAAAGATGGGGAATAAAGATAAGCGATACTGAGAAAGCAAATTATGGGAGGCCGCCTAAGTGGAAATGTACAGCTCTCCACAAGGCTAGATCTACCTTCTGATCAAAACTGGTTGTTTTCATACTCACAGCCTTTAATTTTCAGCAAAAGACTTTCGCCTGCTTCTCAATTTTGCTTCAGATTGAGGCGGTACTTTTCGTCCGTAAAAAATACGAATATAAAAATTATAAGGCCACCCAGTAAACTCAAATTCGAAGCCAAATAGGAAGTTAGAAACAACTCAGAGGGAAAAATCAATACACATAAACTACGAAAGAGCGCACGTTAACGCAAATATTTTCATTCAATACTTCGTGTTAAAACTAGCACTAACACTCAATAAACAAGTTAACTTCCATTAACACAATTCAATAAACGCAATTACTATTAATTACATTAAAACTTTTCTGATTGATTTTCGCGTCAGAAATGAACATAAATAATAGCTGCGGGTAAATACTACTTATAAGAATATGGGCAGTTGAAAAGTTTACCTGCTCATCGCGGTGGAGATTAAATAATTGGTTGGAGAGATTGGCAGCTAAAAAGGCAGCACTGTCTTTGCGAGTTCCCGAATTTTCATCTTGATTTAAGCCTGCGTAGGAAATAAAATTCAGTTAGTTTGTTGAAAAGAAGGGAACAAAGATTAGAGATGTTTGGAAACTAGCGGGTAAGACGTTTAGGACATTTAACAATGACAAAAATGTGATTCAATTCCCAAATATTAGCTTACAAAATATTAATAAAAGAGCGTATAATATAGCCACCGAACGTAGTTCCGTATTATAATAAATCCGACTAATATCTTTAAAATGTGTGAAAAATACTTCGAAATTTACAAATCGCGGCGCCACAGATAACTCATTCATAAACTATGAGCCAGACCAACATTACGGAAGTACTAATTTTGAGTGGTGGTAAAGTGCTTTTTAAAACAACGTGGAATAAAAACTTGGCATTGAGAGAATTAAGATGAGTTACAGTCATTTTCAACCAGCATGACATCTACGAGGCTGTATATTTCCAGAGGCTGCTTCCAATCACATTAGCTCCAAAGCTTTTGAATACTACGCCATTATTGCATCTGTGATTTCTTAGTAGCCGTAATTAAAGACTGTTGATTGTGTCCGACTTAACAAAATTATTCAGCAAATTTTATGTTCATCGATACTTACTAACCTACTTTAGAAGACATGGATAAAATAGGCATTCGAAAAAACTGCAATCAAATTAGTTACATGGTTAAGATATCAACTAAATAACGATTATCCCGTAGAAGACAACAATGAATATTAAAACAGACTAGAGACAGTCGCCACAATTAGTCAAAAGAACAATTGCCGCCCATTTTTCAGACACACAACACTTCTGTCTAAGCAAATAGACACTGACCTGGAGCATTCTGTGTTACATTTACGTACGATTTCATATTGACCACCCATTAGGTGTTAATGGAGAGCCCCATTACCTGTACTACGAAAGTATTCAATTACAATAGACAATTCAAATGCAATAAACCCAATGTAATGGTTTTATTTTAGGGTTGGATGATTCTTAAATACAAATGGTGCATTGCTAAAGTGAAGTCAGAAGTAGTAGTATTTTTGAGGAACGGAAAGAAAAATGATGGGAAAAGGAGGTTAACTTGAAGCGTGCGAAGTACAAGATCGTAAAACTTGCATATTTTACGACACGTACGGTCAAATTAACCATGGGTTTGGAACTTCCGATGGCCACTTTATGCCCATAAATCAGAGAAAATTCATCAATCCACTACCACATGGCCACTAACGCTACATGGCGCTACTGGCTGAAGGTAAACTGAGAAATTGTTGACCGTTCAAATAGTACACTAAAATGCAGGGTCAGGCTAACTACATTCATTAAACGTAACCTCAAATTCGCTTTACACAGTCTTAAATGGCCACATTTGCTCTAATTAGGTGGTAAGATAACAGTAATCAATATATAAACAAAGAAACAAGCCACAATTACACACCTCTAGGTAGCCTCATGAAAATTAATTGATCGGATTGGCTATACTTAGAGATTAATGTCGATTCATGGATCCAAATTTTAAAGGACCTTTTCTGTTTACTAAAGAAGCAGACCAAATCGATAATCAGTAGGTGGTGAAATAAAAAAATATTAGATTGAATTTAAACATGAATTTAATTTTAACAGGCAGTAATTTGCTTGGATAAAACAGCCATATTAATAAGATGATTAGCTAATAGAGTAAGGCAAAGATAAAGGGAGTGACATTGAACGTTTGCGCAGGAATCATGTAATACCCATTGGCCATTTCGTGTTAACTGTGTACTGCTCGGCATTTCCTTGTTACTTGTTAATGCACGATTGTAAAGACTGTCTTTCACAGAATGACGTTTTGAATAGAACAAAGTGTCATTAGTTGAAACTTATTTGGAATGTAAATTGGTAGTAATGTTAAATGAAATGTTCACCACAAAATATACACAGACAGTTGCTACTTCTAATAAAAGCATTTTCCAGAAAATGATTTCTGAATTTAGAGTCGCAGGTTCATCCGTTAATAGAAAGTGACTGTGTACAAACAATTTATTCAACGGAAAGTATTTTACAGAAGTCCAAGGAAATCAACCAGACGTCTGCTCTTCCAACTGAACGTCATGCCAGAGCGTATAAAGTAAGGTTGATACAAGCTTTACAATCCAGGTTACGAAAAATGACATCATTATTGCGAATGGTAACTCATTCCCGTCCCTAATGATTATTTAGAATCAAATCTTTATTTTATCACGGACTAAGCAGGGATCCACACTAGTGGGTTTGCGAAGTTTCAAAACATATCCTACTGATCAAGTGACAATCTTAGGGAACACAATAAGTGACCCTACGTGACACAAAAATGGGCTTTTGGTAAACAATTTCAGTATGTCGGATTAAATGGACCATACTTCCCAGATTTCAATGACACGCGTCTATGAAGACTGCGGAGGAGAGCAGACATGTGGACTCCCAGATCGTCTGATGTGTCGATTTGCCATTCGCATTTATGGGGCAATTTAAGAGTTAAAGAGTACTGTAACAATCCACATACAATTGAAGAGTTGCGGAAAGCACAGGGAATAAGCAAGAAGAAACGTGCTGAGTGGCGTAGCGAAGGTCATGATGAGTACTTTCAACATTGGGTGAGAAATATCGTGGGTTCAGTATGTTGGCATGCTTACAATTCCGTATTTACTACTTAAAAATGAACACATTTTATTAATTAGCTTTTATGTATTCACACGGGACCTCTTCCATACATGCACAAATGCAAGTCTTTTGCTAAAGAAAGATTTGCATTTTAGATTTAAATTTATTCTATTATATTAATAATAATGTAATGTGAACTTAAGACTGTTCATAAATCGGTGCGAGAGTGTAGATAATTATTACAAACCACCGGGACTGCTTTCATTTACTGTTATTAATGCTTACTTACTTTGCTTGTATTCAAAGTTAGTCAAACAAACAACGACACTCATAATAAGAGTCAAAATATATAAGTCATCATGTGGTCTAGTTGGCGTTAAAAGTTGCCAATTTTACACGTGGCGCTTTAAAGAGTGGTTCTTCGATTTTTAGAGCATTCGCTAATATTCGTAGCTACTTAACACCTGTAAGTAGACAAGCGCACATTCGCTACCTCCACTTAGTGAAAACATGGCTCATTGAATTTTTGCCAATAATGTATGTGTAAATAAATAAAGGTACGTATTCAGATTTTAGTACTAATGTAAGAATAGCTAATAACACACAATGTAGGAGACTATCGAAGAATAAGCAAAAGTTTAGAAGAACAAGTTAAAAAGGCCACGTCAAATTTCCGAGACAAGACAATTTCGTGGAATTTGAATATCGAATAAGGAGATACTGAAAAATATCCCAATGCTCAAGTTAAGATGCATACTTGTGAATTCAACTTGATCTAAGCATTACGAAGCACTGGGAAACAAAACAGGATATGCGATAAAGATATTAAAACCGTGTCCAAAGAATAGAAGGAATAAATATTCAATAGGAAAGTATTCCACTTACCTAACGCAGCAAGACTACTCAGATTGAAAGGTTTTACAAGACCTCCACCACTAGAGGCAGAGCTTGAAGCCAGCCCCGGAATGCCAGGTAGCAGGACTTTTTCTGTATACTCTCGAAGATACTTTTTGAGTAATCCCACTAATCCCAGAAGACCTCGTCCACGTGTCAATTGAAGAGTTTGTTTCAGCAGTTGTTTGTAGAGAAGGAAGAGATCAGTGGATGAGTAGAGAGTATTTTCCGCCAAGTCGCCACCAACACTTGCAGAATTTGGCGCTGCTAAAATCAGTGTTACTTAAGATCAATTCAGTAGGACAGCATTATGAAATAAGCAGTAATAGACTACCATTCGCATCTCTGAAAACGTCTCCAAAAGCACGGCTCTTCAGACTTGACTTATTAACAGTATAGTCACCAATAAGTCTAGTAGTCAATTGATCGTTGAGAGCTCGTTCAATATTATTCAAATATAGATCGAAGTATGGTGTGAAACAACTAAAACACGAAAAAACCTTCATTAAGAAATATTTAGAGATAAGTATGTTAAGAAATATTTAAAAAATCCATTACTTTGAAATTATTCCTTCAAACGGAGATACGTTCTGCTGTGGTTCAGGTTCCAGCACAGGTTTGTCTGCTAAAATGATTATTGTAAAATTTCATGAAAATATTGACCTTATTTGGACAAAGTATAACAAACAAATACAAGCATTTTTTTCAAAAAAAAGGGAAAAAATACAAAATGCGGAAACTAAAATCAAAGGTCACAAACCCTATAAAAGGAATCTTTACCCCCTATGACTACCTTTTAACAAGTGAACCAAAAAATGAATCAAAATCGTAGAAATTGGGTAGGAACAACAGTGTTCCATGAATGCGTAAAGACACCTGAAACATTTAATGATAAAGTTGGGATGTCCATCTTGGCAATTTCCATTAACGAAAAGCAAGAATGTCCCGTATGATTAGATCAAAACATAAATATGCTTTCGAATATTACTGGGAGTTGAAACAATGGTGATTATATGAGCCCTAAAAGCCTAAAAAATCTAGTAACAATCAAACTAGTCGAATAAGCGATCGTTCTTTCTGCTATCGAAAGCTTGTGTTAATCAATCTCAGACCATTGGGAATGATAAGGTCGCATCTCTAGCCCTTCCGAATGCGATTAGATATGGACACAAACAAAAATGCCAATCATCACAATGAGGGATCGACATATCAGATGCGCACAGTGGTAGAACAATCATGACAGCCGTTTTCAACACACTTTTGGGAAACGAATATATGCGTGACTACGAGAAACAAATTAAGTTTGAAGATAACAACATACCCTGTTCTTCAGCCTCAACATCTTTATCAAATGGATTGCTTGATTCCTTCTCCATGATCTCCTTCTCCGCCTTCTTCGGAGCTACCTCAGCCTTTCTCTGCTCCTCCAAAAGTGTCGCCCCAGTAGCAATCTTCGATAAACTACTCTCAAAAGCAATCGTTCGTTGCATGGCAAACACAAGCAGGTTATGGGTAATCTCTGCTTTGCGCCTCTGCATAACCACTTCCAGGTCTTTTCGGGTGTTACGGCAAAATTCAACAATAAGACGTTCTAGTACAAGCCACTCCTGCGGAAAAAGGGTTCGAATCTTGCGTTCGAGGGGTGTGATGTTGGTACGAAGCCAGGCGTAACGATGATCGATTTTATCCAGCCAAGCAATGGCTTGTGAGGGCTCATAGAGCTCACGATACTCGGCAAGTTGTTGAGCGATGAACCAGTTGATAATTTCCATTTTCATTGAATCAGTGGGAAGGAGATCCAAGAGACGACAACCGGTAAGAATCTTGGGTGCATGTTCAGTCAAAATACGAGCAGAAGGGCTCTGAGAATTGAAATTTGAAAAATATACTTCAAAAGACGTTGAATTCAAAATTTTCAAATAGCCAATGCCCCTATATAAGAGATTATTATAAGTAGGCGCAAATTGTTTAAATATCAAAAGAGAGCCCCACTACATACCCACCAATTAATATTTTTCATGTTTACCCTGCTTAAAGGCCTTGAATTAGAGGGAAAAAAAGAAACGCGAAAGAAATACATGGAGATGAAATGTACCATGTTTTCTTGTCATAAGCGTCCATCTAAAACAATTGGACTCTTGTAGCACGTTTACTTCGCCTAGACAACCCTAACCGTATAGAACAACGATATGGCATAGTGAACGAATACTCATTGAAAACTTTTAAATAAAAAAATAGATTCGATAAAAATTTCAGCAGTTGTTCGAGGATATATTCAGACTCTCTATCAAAAAGTCAGATATTATCACTATACATACACCTATCAATACTATGGCGACTAAATCAAACGTCTCAGCAACCCCCCTCCCCTCTCCCAACTCCCCGTCAATTTAAAACACCTAAAATGCCATTTGTATACTTATACTTACACAGTGAAGTTCCCAAATCACCAGCAAATCCGACGACATCCAAATCCATCGAAATTAGAAAGAGCCTATTTACTGCCAATATGAAGTTAGATAATAAGAGATTAGACCATTGAGCCTAATTTTCAATTAACAACTTGAAAAACCACTTTCCCTTAAAAAAGAGTTCAAACTACTCATTTTTGATCACCATTATCATGAATTTGCAACCAGATTTTTCTTCCAAATCTTTGGAACTAGATAAGCAAATATGGAGGATTAAAATAACAGTCACCGATGATAATAAATAACCCTAAGAGATCATTAATTAAAATACATTCAAGGAGAGGGACACGAGTAACTGGTTAAAGTCTGAAAACTTCTAAATTGCTACCAAAGCTACACTCTGATTGATTGAAAATTCACTAAGTGTCCTTAGTTCATTAAATCAAACATGATTAGCCAACGCGATTTCAATCCAAATCACTAGGCGTAAAACGGTTCAGAAAAAATTATATTGATTTAACAAAGAGAATATAATAAAGCCTGAGTTTTTGCAGGATTCTAATGCAGGAGAGAAAGTAGTAAACTGACTTGGGGAAACAAACTGTGAATACATGAAAGCCGCGTTAACGCAACTCACCGTCAAAAGTTCTCTCATTTCTATAGAGAGTCTGGCGTTAATAGACGAAAAAATATTCTTTAACTCCTCATTAAGTTCGACAACCGCAGGAACTGAAGAGTAAGTAGCCATCATGGTTTCCATAAGACGTTGAGCCCTTGCTAAATTGTCCTCTATTTGCGCGGAACTAAGAACTTTGGGAGCGTTGTCTAAAAGTAAAGGAAATAAATATCTACAAACTTAAAAATTTGGAAAAAAATTTAATAGTGCCACGTACCGGTACCAAAAGGATTTGCTGGAGCATATATATTAATATTCAACGCAGAATTCAAATGATCAATATCATCGACAATGACGGCTAAGTTACTTAAAGTCGTTATAGAAACAGTCAAGTTTTGTTTAGCATGATCAAGTTGTTGAATATCCTTAGTGATTTCAGCCACCATAAGCTCAGAAGAAGTTGCTCGCTCTTGAACTTCGCGAATTCTACAAATGAATCAACGAAATTCGCAAGGTCGTGACCAATGGTCTGAAGGCAAGGGTATATTAAATAAACTCACTTAGTAAAGAGTGACTGGATAAGCTCCGAGGCTTCACCAACTAATTGTTTGCCTTTGTCTTCTAATTCCCATTGACCTCGAATGATTTGACGGGTCTGTATATCAATATTTTCAATCTTTTCAGTAATAGTTGCGATTATATCATCAATGGCAGACAATGACTTTTCAGTGGGAAATAGCTATAAAATAACATAATACATACGATCAACATACCTCATTTATGTAGACTATAGGATCGAAATCTTCTGCATCAATAGAGTCAACATCGGTCGTTAAATCTCTTGGAAATGAATTAAAATTGTTAATGTCATTAGGCGGCGAAGCTTCCGTCATTCCGTACAACGGAGCTAGCTGCTCACTTCAAGGTTATGTCCTTGAATGATATATTAACTTAATTTTCCCCAAAAGTCAAAAAAATCACATACAGTTTTCGTGTTTATAATATTTTATCGAAGTTGCAGAAAATACGTTTTATTATTTTTTACTATCTGATAATTATCATTTATCTGTTTAGCTGACTTCGGGCTTCACAAAAGAGAGTAACACCAAAGTCACCAAAAGAGGAGAGGGGAAGCAGAAAAGTGATTCACATATGTAAAAGAGACAGACAGGCACAAAGGAGGAGAAATAGTAAGATAAGTAGTGAAGAAGTGGTTGGTCAAAGACATACAGGGGGTCATGGTTGTTTGAAGTCAGAAGTCAGCTGCCGGTTTATAGACTTTTTGCCATATGTCTATACGTTGCCCGGGGTGTACCACGTGTAGGTAAGTCTATCACATACCCCAAAGAAGCAAAATTCATAATTTCAATAAAATTAATTACCTCGAACACGAAAGTGTGACAATTCAGTTAAATAAATGAAATTGCTAATCAAATACTAAGTATAGTATTCAAGCAAATTTCAATTATATATATATAAATATATGTACATATATATATATATATATGTGTGATTAAAATTTTTATCCTATTATTCAAATAATATAATTTAAGCTAAATAAATTGAATTGCAATTTAATTGGTAAATCTTCCAACTTCAATTTCGAGTTTCCAATTACTTCCTTATTCTTAACTTCAAACAGAACTGCTCTAAAAATTTTCTCTTGTGACAATGCGACATTAAATCATGAAGAAGATAACGTAAGGGTTTTAATGTAATCATAAGAATTCGATTGTGCAACAGACTAAGACAATATAGCGAATGATATTTTATCTTACTTAATATTTATTCTTTTAATATGAAATAAATTTGAAGTCCTCTTTAAGGGAGATGTTTATATGCAAATTTAATATTACGTAAATTAAGAAAACAGAATGCATTATTTTTAATTTCAAGATCACTAATAATTTGATTATTATTTAAAATTTTAGTGACGTTCTTATCTGTTTCATTATCCTTATGGCTATCCTAATTTAGACATGCAATTTCAAGAAACAGCACGTTTTTTCGCGAATGCAAAGAGATTAATTGAAAAAGTGAAAGAAACAAGGGTAACTATTGAAAAATGTTATTTTTAGCTTTTAAATTTGAAATATGAGGAAAAAATTCATATATTATCCGAAGAACTGTCGGAGTTGAAGAATAATTACGTAAGATTGGGTTATATCGTTAGTCTATTTTTAGGAAACACAATTACAACAGCAAACTACTGAATATGAAGAGAAATTGAAGAATCTTTTCGATGAAATCTTAGATCTGGAGAGAAAATTAGTGAATATTTGTGTATTTCCTTTATTTTTTAATTAGAAACGGTCAGAAAACAGCGTGTCCGTTTTAGAAAATGAAAACAGAACATTGTCGGAAAATCTTCAAAAGTGTCTCGTATACTTCAAATTCGTTTCACGCGTTGTATTTAGAAATACAAAACTGAATTAGAACTGAAGTTGAAAGCGCATGAGACTGAAAGCTCTCTACAAATTAGTCAAACAGAATTAGCGTTGAGTCGGCTAACTGCTCTGCGTAGTCAATTTACTCAACTACAAAACAACAATGAACAAATCGAAGAATTTCTTGCTCGATTTAAAACAACAGGTTGGGGATAATCAATCTTTTTAATGCTATATTAAGTTTCATCCACGAAGTCGAAAAATCAACGCTTGCAACGTGATAATCAGATTTTATGCCAGAAGCTTAACGAAGCAAATTCAGAAATATCTTTATTGCAAGAAAAAATTTCAAAACTTAATGTTGAAAATGAGACATTGAAAAGCCTAGTATCTCTAGAAGGGAAAATGAGCCAATACGCAGTGAGCTTTTTATTTCACCATTCTGATGGGTTTTTTTCAGAAGGATTATTACGCTGAGCAGACGTGTACATTTGAAAGCATAAAGCAGAAAATTGAGGTAAGAAATTATAGTTGTTGACAGAGAAATGAAAGAATTTAGTTTGCACTGTAGAGGGCACTTTGGCAACATCCGAACAATCTGGAGAGTTGTTCCACAGGCTTCGAAAAATGCTTAATGAAGTCAATAAACCTAAAGAAGTTGAGAGCATTGAAGAAGAAAATATTTTGATAGAGAATTCAACTGAGCAGGTAAACAAAGTGAAATTCGAATGAATGATTTCCTCTTCAAGGAATCAATTGAAGTTGAATCAGATATTAATATGAATGACCCTCCACCTTTGCCAGAATATTTGAATCAGGTATGTTTCATTCAGAAATATGAAGGGAGTTTATTGATGAATGGATTTATTTATTTCAAATTGCAGCCTTTGTGATATTTATCATTAGCCCCTAAACTTTGACTTCAGCTTCCCCCAAGGGTGGGGGGGGCGCATTTATAGCAGTTCATTAGCCGTCTTCTTGCTTCCTAGTACCTCTGGCTTTCCGTCGTTGTCTTTAGAGCTGGACATCGAATCAAGTGGGTCAACTCCTTTTCCTCATGTAGGTTACATAGAGGGCATGTGGGTTGAGTGCATACTCCCAATCTGTGAAGATGTTTTTCCGAGCAATCGTGTCCGGTACGTAGTCTAAACTCAGCAACGGCTTCGATTCTTGGCCAGTCGGGTATGTCGGAGAGTGCCACTGTCCACTGTTTCTCCATTGTTCGAGCTTTAATTTCGTTGCACCTTGAGGTCTGGAATTCTCTCTTGATTAAGGCCTTCATTGTGTGGAAAGACATCGGCCGGTCCATGCATTGCAAAATCGTTGTCCCCTTCTTAGCAAGTGTGTCAGCAAGCTCATTGCCTTTACTGCCACAGTGACCAGGAATCCATTGTGGGACCACTGTTTTGTTTTTCTCTCTCAGCAGCTCATAGAGTTTTCTACATTATTTTATCTCAGCTGTTTTGGGTGTCTCTCTGTTTCCAATTAAGTTTATTGCTGACTGGGAGTCCGAAAGTATCACCGCTTCGGTGAATTTCGTATCCAGGCAACATTATTGGCATAGGGCTATCCTAATGCCTCTATTTCTCCTTCGAAAGCGGATCTATTGTGTCCCGTTGCTGCGTAGAAAGAGAAGAGTTCAGAATAGACACCTGCATCAACGTTTGGTTGGTTTTCTATGTAAGACCCATCAGTGAAGTCTTGTAGCCATTGATCTGCAGGATAGTTGACATTGATTATCTCAA
>UZAE01012211.1:38109-52255 GCA_900617975.1 Rodentolepis nana
GCCTAAAACCTGCTTGTTCACTCCTAAGAATACTGTTGGTCTCAAGGAACCAGGTCAGCCTCCTGTTAACCATTCTTTCCATAAGTTTAGCCAGCACGCTTGTGAGGGAGATAGGCCTATAGGGGTGAAAGTTACTAGGGTCTTTGCCCTTTTTTATTACTGGTATTACTATGGCAACTTTCCATTGGTTAGGTAAGAGACTGGTCTCTCAGATTTGATGAATGGATTTAATTTAAGTTTAAAGTAGGAGTGTGGTAGTTTAATTTTTAAATTCTTCCATCACAATAAACAGTTTAAGCCGTTCCTTTGTACATTAGACTCAACCAATCATGTAAAATAATCAAGATTCAAAGCATTAAAAGTCTAATTGGGTATGTTTTCTTACTTTCAGACTTCAACGGATGCGGAAATGGTTGAGCAAAATTAGTTCAACATGTTTTATTATGGGTGAATTTTGTTGACTTCCGACGTATTTCTGCCTATTAACTAACATTTGGTAAAAATATAAAGTTCATTATCTTTGATGCCATTTTTCTTCAGATATAACCGCAATTTTAGAATGAGGGAATGTAAATATTTAGGTAACATTTCGGCCGAAAGGTATTTCGGAATCTGAAATTAAATAAATAGTGTAGAGTTCAAAATGCACATAAATTAACTCATGGGGACACCCTGGTGAGGAAAGATTGGCAAGAGCAACTTTCAACTTCCTTAAAATTAATTAAGCATATTGGAAGCCTAAACTAAATTTACGTGATTGTTGCATGCGCAAATTTAAAATAATTAAGAAGCCAATATTTTAATACAAACCAATATGTAAATTCTCTGTAGATAAACGTGGTAATCAACATTTAGTTCAAATGAGCCAGGTGGACACTTATGTAACCGCAAATAAAGGTATTTCCATGAGCAAGAGTATTACTATTATAACTGCTTCTCATATAAATATAAGGCTCTTTATTAAATGCCTATTCTAAATTGATTTAATCATTCGGTTAATGTTATTTTTAATTGTAAACTGTTTTTAGATTTCCGTTTCAATGTAGCGGAATTCAGGCGCGCTAAAAACTTTCGTAAGAAAAGTTTAAATCAGTACTTATTCAAAATACTATATTGTAATGACCACCCCTTTTATTTGCCCAATTATTGACATGTCATTACCAGAATGCATTTTATATTTTTATATGAATGAATCATATTCTAATTATTTTCTAACGTTAACGCCGTGATATGTTTTAACTTCGATTAAAACAAAAGGTATGAGAGACGGAATAGCAGATAATAGCTAACGTTGCACAATATTATAAAGACCTTAAATATTTAACAAGTTGGATTGACCACACTCTAGAAACGGCAACACTGGTAAGGAAGGTGTTTGTCAGTAAGCCGGTTCAAGTCTGGACACGTTTCGAAATATGGTATGAGTAGCCACCATTTTAGGAAGTTTTTTGTCATTGTTCAATTGTAATGTCAGTTTCTTCGATTTATGCAAAAATTGTTGACGAAATTTGTGATAATGTAGTATTTTCCTTCAGGTTCACTTAGAGCCCATGGCAAGTCAGAACCGACTGTGATCAGCGAGGAACTACTCACTTATGCTGTATTTGCTCAAGGTCCCACAGGAGAAGCAGGTAGAATCGCAGAAACAGAAGGAATTGCTTTTGATTCCGTCAAGAGACTGGAACTTTCCTATAAAAGTATTTCCTTTGCATTATTCTTCCAAGGTCAAACTGATGTATAAAGGAGTTGGTACTAACCATTACTTCAATTCCAGACGTTCTTAAAATTACTGGACTCAGCCAGTTTTGCAATCTAACGGAATTGTTGCTCGATAATAATATAATTGAGAAAATGGAAGGTCTGGACCAACTTGTGAATTTGAAACGATTAGGTGAGTTTGTCCTCAAATTCCAAATATCTGCAATACGATCCATCAATTTAGACCTCTCGTTTAACAGTATTCATCGAATTGAGAACCTGGAGAATTTGGCTCATTTGGAAGATTTGAGTCTATTTCACAACTCTATCGAGAAAATTGAAAATATGGATATGAATGGAAAGTTGCGGTATTTATCCCTTGGACACAACGGGATTGATAATCTGGAAAATGTATGCCTCCAAATTTTGCTACGTTTATTTTGTTGGTTCGATCTTTCTTTAACAGAATTATGGCAGTATATAAATACCTCTTTATATCTTTTGCCTTACCTAGAATCGAACCTAAATACAACGACCTCGAATTCATGCCCACACTAGATCAAGGCCGTTACTATGACTCCTTTAGATAGATTTTGTAGTATATTCGTGGGTGTCTTATGCAAATTCATCAGTAGTGAACTAACTCCTCTTTACGGTTAATTTAAATGAAGAAATAGTGTCAAATTGCTTATTTTTGTCTCTTTTTTCAAGATTCTATACCTTCGAAAATTGAAGAATTTGGACTGTCTCACACTTCAGGACAATCCAGTTACTGAAGAACCGGAATACAATAAGTTTATTTATGCATTCCTTCCCAATCTCAAGTATCTTGATCACAAGAAAATAACACCGGAGAATGTAAGCAATCATTGGTTAAAAAGACATTAATTTTATAAGGAGTAACAGGGAGATTTAAGATTTACTAGATTCAATTGTATCCCAGTTGGTCCATTTATGATTTCATATATTTTTCACGCTGGTTATTATTAAAGTTGAATCAACAACGCCACTGTCATCACGGAAATCAAATCTGCAAGATAATTAAAACGATGCGTAATCCAAACTACTTTAAATTATAATTTCAGAAAGCGGAGGCCTATGAAAGTTACTCTATTGCTGTTGAAAAGCTGATTCATCATGAACTAAATGTTGAAGTGGAAGAAAAACAAGAGGAGGAACGTCAGAATTATATGAAAATCTACAAAGCCGCATTTATAGATCGTATATACGGAGATACCCTCTTTGAGGTTATGTTCGAAAAGGATACTGATGGGAAACAGCTGTTTCAATTACCCTTACTACAAGAGATCGTCGATCAATACAAAGAGAAATTTGTAGAGGAATGCGCAAAGCTATTTCAATCCGGTCTGAGTGCATATTACGACCGTCAAAGTGAAGAGGAGGCCCTTAGAGAAAGCATCAAATGTGCAAAACAGGAAACTAAAGACCAGGCCCTTGTCCTCATTGAAGCTTATGAGGTTAAAAAGACGGCGGTAAGAATTTGACTGCATTTAATTCATGATGTGGAAATACAGATATTCAAGAAATTGAATGAGTTGGAAACTGAGGACTATGTGGATTTCGCTGAACCTCATCTTTCTAAAATCCGTCAATGTATTCATGAACTATGGAACGATCTTATGACTAATGAAATGATGTTTATGGATCAAACTGAAGAAGTCATCAATGAATTCGAACGAAATCTCGAGGAGAAAGTGGCGGCATTTATCGAAACAATTCAAGTACTTTAATGTTGCTATTTTGAATTCATTACGGAGTTCATAGTAAGTAATTCTGTCTTACAGGCTGGCTTTGCAAAACTTCGGGATGCGGTTGAGTTATTCAATGAAAGGCTCTCAGAAATGGCACTTTTATATACAGAAAAGTCATCCAAGTCAGAAGTACCCCGTGATCAAAGTTACGCAGTAATTGAAATATATGAGATCAATAATCATTTAAGTGGATTTTGCCTAATAGTCGAATATTATTTCACGTAGATATTTGCCGATCGAGAAAATGTTCTTAATGCCTTGTGTAACTCGAAGGAAGCTCACTTGAATGTGATCGACTCTGCTGAAGAAAGAATCGTTAAATCTACTCGAGTGTGGTTTGATGAGTTAATGACAAATTTGCACGGGAAGGAAGAAAAAGAGCGTCACAAAAATCGAGTGGTTGAGATTAATTTGTATATTGATGCACAAAGAGTTGACCTGGAATCTCTTGATCTGGCGCTATTATAACCCGATGCATATTAAACGTGAGAGTTGCATGAATACAAGTCAATATTGAACTGTTTTCCCTCTGTAAACTTAACTTAAAAATATGGTTGCTTGATGGCAAAGCAGACAATAAATAGGGAAGGTTTGAAAGCTGAGAAATATTTCAGTTTCTAACTCGTCATATTTTCCTTTTATTGACAGTTGAAAGGTAGAAATGGTGTATCCCACATCCATTTACGCATGTGTTGGCTGTATTATTATTTGTATTTTCATTTAAACTATTGGCATCAAACGGGCCCTTTTCAAGTTCATCCAATTGAAGGTTGAGAATTGTTTTAGTTGTTGTTTCTTTTGAATACTTCGGTTATTCCATTCAAGAAATGGTAATATACTTAAATCGAGGTTAAGGATCATTGATCGTCATTATCCATTACCTACAGTCTCACACTTTACCAAAGATATATTAAAGCAAATTCTGCGATTTGAAAATACTTAATCTTGTTTAAATCATGTTTTTTGAACTTTGGTGTTCAAACAAACAAAAAATTAGACCAAAATATAGGGAGTGACCTTCCTCATTTTATAATACTTTGTACAAGGATAGGACAAATAAAAATGCACATTTCTAGAAACAATGTCTTCCTAGGTTGAATTAAAATTTTGATTTGAAACTAACTTGGAAAAATGTTATCGCTCTTGAACCAAAGCCAATGAATGAAGAGCCAACTGGCTATTCCATGATGCCTCATTAAGACGAATTGGTTTGCAGGTAGTTTGAAACCTGGCCAACTTAAGACAACCCCTCATTCATAAATTCGGAACAAGAATTGTGTCCAATTTCTTTAAGCTCTCGTGTTTTTCTTCTTAAAATGTTCAATGAAGGCCTATAATTTTCTGGAATCAAGTTGGAGAGGAATAATGCATACAAATATTAATATATAATAAAATCAATAAAAAGATCGTTTCAAATACAGCAAATAGTAATGTTAAAACAAAATTAAAAAAGAATTTTAAGAATTGCGAAAAATAGTTGCAACTATTTTATTCTGTAAAGCATAACGAAAAGGTTGTCCAACCGGAAAAATATATAATCCTCGCCAACGTAAGAGACGTAACTACAAATAATAGAACCACAATATTAGTGAAACTCAAAGAAGCCATATTTCTATAAAAAATCGTGGTCCCTTATCGTTAGCCTTTCTTAATTGGACAATCGCAAAATTTAAATCTATCCATTTCGTAACCTGTTTTGTAAATAAGTAATTTTATTTACATGTGGATATGACGCACGTCTTCTAACGCATCATCCCGTCGACAACAATCACTTTTCTTAAAATGAAAACTAGAACTGATTACAATCTACACTTAACTTTACTTACATATTTAGTGTTTTTTACTTTCTATTTTTATGCATAAACTTCCGGTCTTACTTAAAATTTGACTAAAATGACAAAAACTTTGAAATCTACTTGCCCAGAATTCTTTATCAACCAATCTTTGTATGTTTTCAATTGATATTCTGGTATAAAAGTCATTACATCTGAAGTTAAATGGAACTCGGCTTACCAGGAAAAGCTTTTACCAACAATACACTGCCAGGAGGCACCATATTTCTTCTCAAAGGTTTCTTTAATGTATTTGCTAATTTCAATGTAACTATTATAGCGTACTCCAGCGTCAGCAGTTGTCTCAGCAGCAAACCGTTGCATTAGGTCCGACATGGTGGTTTCCGCAACATAAGCTGTGAAGTTGTTTCCCGCCATCCTGCAGCTCTAGGTCACTTTGTCACTCTCTCAAACAATGAGTAGAATTGTGCTTCTTTGGTATTCTTGAAAGCGGCACTCTACTTGTCATATAACTCATACCCACCTCTTATTGGATGCTTGGGTATTTTGTGAATTGCTAATAGATCTGTGTGGGTGTGAATGCATGCCTTCTCCAAGATCATTATCTGATGCTCTTTGTCTGCACGACATTTTACGTAGTATTTGTCGGGTGGCATATAATCTTAAACCTCATTAAAATTATACACTTCCCGATTAAATGGGACACTATCGACCTTAGTGATATTACATTTCGATTTACGAGATCAAATTAAGCAATTTGATTCTTGAAAAAATCTGACATGAGTTTTAGTTTTTAAAGAAAACCAAAATCCTTTAACGTATTTACAGAAAAATACCATTCTGCATGAGTGTGAGTTTTTAATTGATTTTCAATGTTCATTTGCTTACGCTATTATTGCAGCTTTTATCGATTTTTTTCCAGTTGAACTGTATCTTCCTTCTGTATTACGATCTTCACAACAAAGTAAAATATAAACTGTAACACTTAGTTCTATTTAGAGCCATTTCAATTTGATTTTGCTAATAAAGTACAATAGTAATTTATTCCTTAGTTATGTATATTTCGACGTTAGCATTAGATTAGTTAGGGTAAATATACTTAACCAAATATTAATGAATTGTTACTTCAGTAAAGTACTTATTTAATTTACCAAAAATCCCCGACGTTAAGTAGACTGCTAATCTTATTATTAATCAATTAATTGTTGGGTTGACGAATTGTAACATTTGAAGATGCTTTACTTTTGGAGCAAAAAGAGCAGCCATAGGAATTACATAGGATAACCCTTGAATTTTACTAACTTATCGCTATTATTGCAATTATAATTATAGTACACCAATCGACATGCGACTGAGATGGCTTAAAGGCTATTAAATATTAAACATGGATTGGCAGGGTCACCCTAAGTAACCTATCTTCTGTAATTCTAAAGACAACCTCACTATCTGTCTGTGGTTGGCTCATGCTTAATATTTTTAAGTCGAGAAGTCATCCCTTCGGCGCTTAAAACCGCATAATTCTAACAGAGCCAGAGCAATTATCTTGGTATGTGTCACATGAAGTCTATGGGAAGAAAGTCTACGCACTGGCCTCGTATGAAGAAGGATATCGAAGCAACGAAACAAAAAGACTATAGCCATTGACCTACAACCCTAGTCCCCTTATCACGCTTATAATTGAATTTTGCTGCGTTGTGGCAATGGACTCTATCATCTTTTCCTAGTAGTTTCGTATTCAAGGTGACCTAAAGTTACTCCAATAAAGTCCGCCTCAACTATTATTTTTATAAAGAGTTTTCCCCATTTTTTTCACCTCGTGAAACCGAGACTTCCAAGACTTTTGCTTGAGCAGCAGCAACTCTCCGCCATTGCATCCTGAATAAATTAATCAAACTGATCATCTCGATGACATAGAGTCCAGGTACTTCAGAATTTACGAAAGTGGGAACGTTCGAAGAGGATCTCGACGACGTATTACAATTCAACAAAGTTAATAGCGAAATATACACGCATTCTTGTGTGTGTTTTAAAATAGATAAAGCTCAAGTTAATATCAATTAATATTGGAAAAGATTAATTTCCAACGTGCATATACTCTTATTAATTTGAAATAGTTAATTTAATTGCATTAAAATAACAATCCACCAGTGAAGTCATAGCACTTTCCTTGCCTGACATTCTTTCTCTTCGTCATCAAACCTAAAGTTCTACAAAATGCCTTAAATCAATATTGCTTAATTTAGATGTGTCATACACAATTCCTTAATTGCCTAACTGTTATTTTTTAATTCAGACGAAATTCCCGGACTTGAAACAATACCGATTAGAGCACTTGAAAAGAGAAAAATCCCGCATCTTCTCTGCCCATTTTATCATCGTGACTTCCAGAAATGTAGGATAGAGTATTTACCGATAGCTAGAAAAGTTGGGCCTTGTGATTAAGAGGGCTGTGTGGGCCGAATAGAAGAATTTGCATTTTGTTCGCCTTTGTTCTCGCGATTAAGAATTCAAAATTTCTCTTTAAGCACACGAAAAGTGGCTTGTGGCTTGTTATTTTAAGCCTTAATTATGGCACTTCAGAAAAATTTAAAGAGTAGGCTGTGTATGATTAGGATGGAGGAGTTGACAGGGACAGAGAGGTTAGCTGAGTTAACGTACTCATCGAAGGGAGGAGATGTGGAACAACCAAGTAGATGTGAGATAGAAACAAATGAACTTTGGATTTCAGTCAGAGTGGAGCAGCATCTTGGTATTTATGTTTGTCATAAGTGGAATTTAGTGGCCCCCATGAGGAACTAGAGTGCTATAGTATTTTGTCACATTGTTCAAATGGAAAGGTTGAATTATTTATTACTCACTCATGTTTCATACTTTTATATGTAACACACTACTTAACGGAGAACAACTACAGTGGGGTCGGTAGGCTATATATATATATAGTTGATTAGTTAAATTACCTTTATACATTTAACATGTTCACTCACACAACGAGCCTCATTAAAGTCTAAACTCTTCTTCATTCACACACGTGATGATGACAAAAATTGATGAGCTGGCTACAACCCATCGAAATCATGGAAGGAATACCTTTGATCATGATGTTTCCAAACGACCATTCAACAAGTAAGTTGGTTATAGTCGTTAATTGATGCTCCCCTTGAACAATTCACTATAAAAAGAATAATGTAGTGGAGAAAAGTGCCCCAAAGGACTGGCACTGTAAATTTGATTATGGTCGCCACAGTTGATTCGATGTTCCGGTACCAATGAAATTTGGACTCAATGAAGATTTTCGATAAAACAAGCTTGTTTAAGAAAGGAAATCTCGTGAAATAAATAACGGATTAGAAGTTGCTGATTCGTCAAACCTTAGGGACTTATGTAACCGAACCAGACGGCAATTACGCAAAGTTGAAGACAGAGTTTTGCTAAACAAAGTGTCTTGAATGAACCACAATGAGGATTCGGGAGAGTAATAGAGAGATAGGGGGAGGGAGGATATGAGAGCGACTTCCCTCCACGAGCTTGTGATCGTGACAATACAAAGACAGTTAACTTGAGTCACGTTGACAACCCCACACACGTAAGGGTATGAGCGGAGTTGAGCTTTAGAATAAAATGACCCCTTTAGAGGTAAAAAATAAGAATTGGTAAGCTCGTCTAGACATGACAAATGGCAGTCAGAGTCATGGCAAAATAATGTGACAAAATCAACGCATTTTTTAGCAATGTGCATGTTGACGAATTTCGACAAATGATTGGAGAGCCAACCTTCAATATTGCGACTGAAAGGTTAAAGACAGTTACATTTCAATGTCATATTTTTTTCAAACAGACTATTAGTTTTTCACATACTACTCTATCCAGTTTTATAAAGGAGTTCGTGGCAAATCGAAATGATATTAATAATTATTTTTTATTGATCCCTAATAAGTCGCAAAAGAAACAGTGACTTGCCCCTCATACTAGGCTAATTGCAAGTAAATCTCACTTGGGTGGATATGGTAATAATTTAAAATCAATCTTATGAGTAAGTCAATTTGTATCATATTTCGCATAGACGGTCAATAATTTTCATCTTTTAATAATATAAATATGCGTTGTTGTTGCTGAATGTTCAGACTGGCTTGTTGATCACTACATGGTGTGCGAAGAGTGTCAATTACCAATATATGAATTGGGAAGAGGACAATTTCGTTAGACATTAAAACAATGACCACTTTCTGATCATAATGACCTCTGCTGTACCCTCTCGTCTTCTATATCTTCTGGACTCAAAACATATCTTAGCAACACCTCGTTATAGTGATTAAAGAATTCCCTTTGTGATTGCAAGTCTGCTTTGGTAATTGCGAATGTCATTGTTATCGTTGGAAGCTCCTTCTTAGACTGAAGTACCATATTATACATGTAGCAAAAAAATAGCCTGTCAGTTATGGATCACAAAACTGGTATTATACTTTATAAAATAAAATTAAGAAACCTGAACAAATATTTGAAAATAAGTCTATTGATTTTTTATATATGGAATGAAATTAAAAACAAGTTTCACATATTTTAGCAAAAAATTCCAAGCACATTAAAATTAATATTCATAACTCTTCAAATGGAAGATAGGGAACAACCTCAAAGCCATTCCTTGGAGAAATTCGCATTCTACCAACTATCTAATTGGTCCGAATTTATTAATGCATTTGGCGTCCTACGTTATTGGATGTGCACCAATGAGCATTCTGACTTGGCAGTTGTGCTCGTTTACCACTTTATAAGACTTAATTGAATATTAAACGCTCGCAGATTTTGAATAGAAGGGGGAAAACCAAGTAAAGTAGGGGAATTGTTTCCACTATCAATGGAAGTTAGCAAACATTTAATTGGAACGTATTTAATCACGCAAATGAATTTAGTATACCTTTAATAAGTCATAGTATTGTGAAGAGAGGAGGGAAAGAGACTGCATACTTTTGTAAATATTGTATGGAATCAAATGACAGTATAGCACACTTGCCTTGCTGTTCGCAAAGTATAAATTTTACGACTCCATTTATGCAGCCTAAATCGTAGTTATGGGCTTGGTGCTTGGGATGTTGACCACACTAGATGTGAGTTTTCAAGACCGACTTACCGTTTAACTGAAGCGCGGTTATTGTCTCCTTTAAAAGCACGTGTCAAGTAACATTACTAATTTAGACTATACAGTTCCCGTCCTCTCAATCCATTTCTCGCAATATAATTCCGCTCCAACTCTGAATCTTTGCCATAGTATGCTACGCTGCTCACAATGTCTCTGAAGGCTTAAGAAAAGTAACTACGTCTTCCTATTTTCTTTAGTACTTACGATTCTTTATATTAATAAGCCACAGTTCTCAGACAGCACTTCGGGTCTGATAATGACACTCTAACAAATAAGGACTCAAGCAATTTGCCATTTTATACAAAGTTTCAGACATGATTATGGCAATGCTTTTTCTGCTGTCCTTAGGGGCAACTCCGCCAGTTTAAAGTCCGTTTTCAGCTTTAAAAAATCAATAGAAATTTGCCAAGCATAGACCTAAGATTGCTGGAACTTTCTTGTGAAACTTCAATTCTAGAGCCTTAACTCATCTGGTGCCGTAAACCTGGCCGAATCAATACAATAATGAGAGTATTACTATTCGATTGTATAAGAAATAGTAAAGAAAATATTATATTTTCCTATTTTTCATTTTTACCACCATTCCAATTTCTGTCAAGTTTAAGGCTTTAAGAGGTTATTGTAAAAGCCCTTTATCTAACTTAATATTGAATGAAATTAATGTGATTGGATCCTAAAGTCATACGTTTAGTGAATAAGGTCATGTTGATTAGGGAGTTCTTTCCTCCATAATAGGTTTGGTATAGTTCTTGAAGTCTGCTTTCATTTAAGCCCATTTCAACCGATTTGAATTAACCCAAATATTGACACGACTCGAATCGTAACTGGAGGGAAAACGGCTTTTAACTAAAAACTTTACAACTCCGCCTTAATTTTTTTGTATTTTTTAATGCGGACTCTAATTCATCAAACGCTCTTATAAACAATACAATTTTGAATTAATTGTTGCAAAACAGCTTGACTTTTTCATTGCAACATTGAATCCCCTCGGTTATAAGCACTTTTTTAATAAAAGTGCAGTTAATTAAAATAATATGAGATTTGTAGATAATAACTGAATTCACATGCACACACATACACACACACGCACAAAGTCCGCATAAACGCGAGGAAACTTTAGGGTTAATAAAGGGCTATAGAGAGAAGAACGATATCGTCACTTCACAATTCACGAAATGCAATAAACGACAACATGAACGTCAAGGGATAATTTAAAGCTCCAAACTTCGTATGAACCAACGACGTCGGGGCCTTCGAGCTGAACAGGATTTGGTAAAGCCCAAAAACTCCCATAATCCATCAGAACTTCTCTTACATTGTACCAAACCTGCTTCTCCCCATGAAGAACAGTTCAGAACACCGTCGTCTTCCATTGCTCTGACGCAAAGATTAGTGTCAGCCAAAAACGGATTGTAGAAACCTTCTCCATCACAATCCTTAAAAGCACCAATTCTCACCGGCTCAAATCTAATCTCCTTTTCAGTAGCCGAAGTTAGATATGCTATCAAACACTGCGTCCACGGAGATTTTGGTGACGAGAGTCTTTGAATTATTTTCTTAGCCGGGCATAACTTCATATCAGGTTCATATTCATCTAATCCACAACCGAGTTCTCCATCCGCTTTAGGGAGTATTGAATTCATACATTGTTTGAGGCATTGGACGGATGTAACCAGGGGAAATGTATCATTTCTCACGTAGGCAACCAGACATATGCCTTCAGAAGATTGGGTTCGATTAAAATAGGTATACCAATGGAAGGATTGACTCTTCTCATTTGGAGAATACCCACATTGATATGCATGTCCCATACTCACAGTATATTTTATCCAATTTCTAATTTCAGGCGTAACAAGAGATGCCATTACTGGCCAACCAATTTGACCTTGATAGCAATCGGCACCTTCAGTGTAGAATCCCAGAATTGAGTTAGGGCAGGTTAAAATTCCTCCAAGACCCCTTTGAAGGCAGAGATCCTGTGAAAAACAGGACACAACATTACTTTTTCCATAAGTTCGTTTGCATGTGAACGAATCTTCCTTTCGCACGCTTTGAACCTGGAAGGAAAAGATGTAACCATGGCGTGGGGCCAAGAGTTTGCAGATGGTTTCGGTGTTATTCTGGGCTAATGACGAGCTATTTAGTGAAATTCCTTGAGGAATGAAGTGCTTGATGCTTTCAGAGGAGTTGAGTTGCAGCAAACTAAATCCCGTATCCGTAATCTGACTATCGAGTTTTTGATTTACACGGGCCGTAACTCTAAAATCGGTAATTGGAATCAATGCATGTTATCAATTCTACACTACTAAAAATTCATAAGTAATACAGAACATTTTTCGTTAAATTCCAATACCACACTTTCATCAATTTCAATGAACTTATTCACTTTTTACAACATCTTAAGAAAAAATGAGAATAATGCTCGTATAATTCAATAAAATTCAGGGTGTTTGAATAAGCTGGACAATCTCACAAAGAAGAATTTGCTGGTGACAAAAAATTAATTAGAATATGGAAAAATTCAATATTCCAGGAAAGTAAACTACACTAAAAGATTTTTTCTCAAAATAACAGTAACTAGGCTCATATACATTCAGTAATCCAAAAGCTCCCACTTCTGCCCTTCTATGGACTACGTTCTTTCACTTCATTGGCTTCTTGGTTTTTGAATAGCATCTCTCTCTGTCTCTCGTTATCGTCTGGTACAACGCATTAAAAATTGAGCGGGATGAGGTGGGAGAATTTCAGTGACCAAGCCTGCATTGGGATTAGTGCAGTACCACAAAAGTGCTGAAAACCATAATTTACTTTTCCATAGACTTAGCAGAAGGCTGAATGCTGTCATCACCGTTCAAATGACTTTAATTGACTACTCTTGTTCGTTACCCAAGCCTTAACCAACACCGTCGCAAATGAATTTGATGACTTTTAAAGAAAGTGTTGAGGAAAGCATCACATCACCCTCTGTTGAGAAGGGCACACTTTCAAAAGAACGAGGGTGGAGAATTTTAGTCGGTATGGCTAGAGTAGCCACCTTTGGGCTGTATGCAAACCATTAAGATGGCATATTGACCTTGGCAAAATTCTTGTACCTGAAAAGAATCATTTTGATCCTCCGTGCTTCAACAAGTTGTGTCCCCTAACTCGAATGTTACAACGCATTTGTCAGAAGGCCATTTTCACAATCTTCCTCCGTATAAAATTGTTCTCTTCAAAGTTTTTTCTAAGGCTTCAATCTAGCCTCGTGGTCTCCACTACAATTGCCTAGTTCGTGGTACGTTGCTTTGGGAGTGTTGAGGGAACACTGATTAACGTATATAACCACCTTCCTTATTGAATAGACGTTAGAAATCATCATGAACCAAGGTATTTCTTCCATGATTTCGATGGGTTGCAGTCAGCTCATCAATTTTTGTCATCATCACGTGTGTGAATGAAGACAAGTTTAGACTTTAGTGGGACTCGTTGTGTGAGTGAGCATGTTTAACGTATATGGGTAATTCAACAAATCATTTTTCTGTTATATGTATATAGCCAGGGACGTGCGATAGACTTACCTCCACGAGGGGCGCCCCGGGCAACGTATACCCATATGGCAAAAGGGTCTATTAACCGGCAGCTGGCTTCTGACTTTAAACTACCATCACCCCACTGTATGTCATATTCGACCACTTTCACGGTGTTCACCTTACCTTTTCCTTGCCCTTATGTCTGTCTGTCTCTTTTACATCTGTGAATCACTCTTCTTC
>UZAE01012212.1:0-19359 GCA_900617975.1 Rodentolepis nana
AAGGGCTAATGATAACTATCAAAACGCCTGCCATTTGAAATAAATAAATAAATTCATGGAATGGTGAGCACTTTATAAAGGAGAGAGAATGGAAGTGGTATGAGAGTATGGCCAAGACATGAAAGATTCTTGGTCCACTTGACTGTGCTTGTGACATTGCACAGAGTTTACCAATGTGATAGTTCCTTTTGCCACATTCCAACTTCATGATTCCTCTACGGGCTTGGAGCAAATGCATGTTTTCTGTGTTCAATAATTATAGAACGTTTGTTTTATCTACAATCACAGGTTTATTGCCCTTTTATTTCAAAGAACATTATATTCATCAGGTCTAAGTTACTAGTGGGACTTGTGGGCTCAGTTTAAAAGAAGTAGCAATCGATTATATCAATTAATTGCAGTTCGTGTTTAGATTTAAGATTTTATTAGAACTATCGGATATTTGATCCAAAGAGGTAATTTTACTCTTCGAGTTTCCGTCAAGTGAAAAATAACAATCCATTAATTATTGCTTAAACTGAGTTTTCTATGGAAAGATAGGTAGATTAAATTAATGAATTTGCACAATAAATTAAACATCTTTTCAACCATATATTTTAGTAGGAAATATAAATATACATGCTAATGTAAATGAATAGTGAGTGATAATCAGCGTCGTTTTAGAAGTTACTTTCTTAGAAAGTAATTAAATTGTTTTGAATTTTGCAACACACCGAGTTTGCCCAAGTGGATTCAATTATGTTTTGAGTAAATAATCTTCGAATACAATTTTTTAGACGATTTAGTAGAAAAGTGGTTGAGCATTCAATCGCCTCTCGTATAGTTTGATTGTCTTAACTTTAATACATGCTTTCGTCCCAATAATTTTTAATTTTACATGAAATTTCTAATATCTTGTCAGTTAAGAGAGCAAAACAAGGGGAATTAAATGTATGCTTTCTGAGTATATATCGAAATTTTCAAACCAAGATCAAATGATAGGTTGAGTTCATACATTTAACGGAGGAGCTAGTTTTGCTTTGTTCTTAAAATACAACTTCTAAGCTAAAAGAGCAAAAGGTTATTGTATTAACAATTATTTGAAGGCAAGTAGCATGAATAAAATTAAATCGAATATATAAGATTGGTATTAAAAAATCAAATAGCCAATTATGATATAGAGTAAAAATAAACGCAGGATAAAATTCATTTTTTCAAAAAAACACAAACGTTCAATTATAATGGGTAGTAGGAAAGGTATTTTAAAAATGTTGCAATATATACATGACAAATTTTGGTTAGATGGAATTGGGAAATTATTAAAACTTTAAAAGTATCTAGCCTAGTTAATTTACTTATTTCGCAACATCTAGAGCGTGACTCACTTATAAATTTAAATAAACATGCTGTGCAAACAAGATGAAAAATTTAAAACACTAAGTTACTTACGTTGGAGTATATAATGTCTCTTTTTACTTATTAAAAGCTAACTTTCCTCTGTTTTAATCTGTCAAATATGTGTACTAATAAGTCGCAAGAACTTAAATGACATATGATTTACTCGTTTTGACAGATTTTCACATAACTGTAAGTATAAAACTTGTCAATTTACTTTAGTTAAGGTAGCGAGATTTTAAATATGGGATTTGAAACAAAAGCTAAAGATATGAAAGTTACAAATGTTTGTGAGGGCATCCTGAATTGGTAAATATTGAACATTAATAAATTGAAAATTTTAGCTCACTATTGACTGCCTTTTCATCAAGAGCTCTTGCTGATGCTGCGTCATATTTTGAGAAATCGCCGTTAGAAATTGCTGAAGCATTTCTTATTGCGAAAATCAGAGTACTGCCATCAAATGTACTTGAAATCAATGCATACAGATTTGAGTCACCAGAGCATAATTCTCGACCACCATTGGAGACGTCAGAAACTATAATTCCATTTTTCGTTAGTTTTCTATTTGTGATTAAATCGAACTTTTGTTTAGCTTAATCGTATGGTTCAGGGTAGTATTTTATCAGTCGATACTTTTGCCAGACAAATAAATCGCATTTGGAATGGTATTTCTTATCAAACGTCATCTTCGTTTTCTTTCTCGGATTTCCTTTTCCTCTGGGTTATTGCTGATTTTAAGGCAATAGAAAACGATAAACTCGAAATATCTTCAATTCGCACATGTGCTATTTCACCAAATGTATTATTCTCCCTACTGAAGATCAAAAGCTACCCATTTGATGGTGATTGCTTCCGTCACTGTCTTCAAACTGAGTTTGTAAATGCGCGATTTCAAAATCTGAATCTAATTAAATCTGATGGGACGCAAGAAAAGTTCCGTTTTGGGTAGCTAAATTGTTTTAATTTATTAATTCTTAATATTTTTTCAAAATATTTACGATTTTATTTCTAAATCTTCTAGATATTTTGTTTTGGATCCATCTGGATGCCTCGTTCCTTTTCTGGATGGCGACGAGGGTATAAGATCATCTTTACCCGCTGGAGTGTAAGTTCCGTTCAATTAGTTTTTCTCATAAAGTTATCATTAAAGACATGTGTTTCGATGACAATACAAAAGGCTTTTAGATTTCCAACAACCCTTTTATTGGAAAAAACTAATGATATAGTTATTGACAAATTCTATGCTTTTTAATTATTCTTTATTTTAATACCAGATATTTGAATTTCATTTTATAACTTCCCTAAGTGCTAAATTTTTATCACATGAAGATTATTCTAATTTGTGGACGGACATAATGGCTATCTTATCTGGGTATGCTTAAATAAACTATGCACATCTTAATATATTTTAATATATGTATTTGGATGGGTAACCGATGTTGTCTAATGTACCGTAGGCTGATATTACACAGATAACCCTTACCTACACTTCAACAACCCACACTACTAAGATTTCTTAGCATAAAATTTTTCCAAAAATCAGCCATTAGACTTCAAATGTATTAAAGAAACAAAACGAATGGAGATTGTAGTGTTTGTTTCACCTTATGGCTACAGCCACAGCATTATGGTGAAATTTGGACTCAATCATCTGTTATTCATTGTAAATTGATTGAGACGATTCGCTTCTCAGATAACTATAAGCTCTAGTGCAATCCCTATATATATTTCGTATTTAGATGTAGGTGTAGAAGAGTGATTAGATTTTGAGCCTTATTGAAATTTTTTCCAAGTAAGTTAGAAAGAACATGGGGTATATGACCAAGTCGTGTATCAGCGTCTAAGCTAATTTGATGATATATAGGTGTGACAGATGAGCTACATATCTGGAAACTGAAATTGGTGATAGATATATGTGTGTCTCAGTGGACCTATTGCTAATGCACTCATTCACGTAATCAGAAATTATGATCTCGACTTCCATCGGCGAAAAATTTGCGAGCTTAATAGCTAATTAAACTAGTTAAGTCTGTGTTACAACCTTGTTAATCTCCCACACTTGTCACAAGCCTCGAAACCCCCAATAAAAATATCGAAATGTCTTAATGGTAGGCATAAGTCCAAAATTTCTTCCAATTTTGTAAATACTTTTTAAGCCGAGTTAAAGAGGAAATTTTCCCCTAGCAAGTTTCACTAACTCTTTTTCTAAACAAAAACACCTTTTCCTCACAACATAAAAATTCGTGTTTTTTGAAATTTGGTGAAATTGACTCAGATTTTACAATGATCCCTTTCAATTTAAATTGCAGATGGTGCACAGAAGGGACAGAAAATGGCCAAAAATCAGTAGCTAATCTTCACGTCTGGTTATCAATTCTACGATATGCATTCGCTCCTAAGGGAAGACGGGCATTTTCAATTTCTCCTGTCTTGGCAATTCATAATTCTTCATCAAATAGTATTTTATTTTATTCTGTTCGTGGAGATGTTGATACTAATAAGACACCACGTTCTTTGTACCTCGATTTCTCAAGTGGGAATTCCACATCCCCGTGGTATGGCTTTGCAGATAGAGTGGGCGATTGTATAGCATTTATTTTACTAAATTTTGTAAGTAGATTTATTTACATTCCACTTTTTACAGCTTTATTTCCACTATTTTTCTGGTAATGAAAACCTCAAAGCAAAGGCCTCTCGTGCGACTTCTCAAATTGTGGTTGTTCGTCTCTCCCCTCTTAGTTCTCTCCGTCACTCTGATCAAGCTTCTCTTGCCGACTATAATAAGATATTCGAGGCTGTTAGTAGATTAGCTTCTAATCTTGGTTGTCGAATTTCTAAGGGACTGACTTCTACAGTGACTTCAAACTCTTCCTCGAATAAAGTCTCGCAAACTGGCAGCCATACTGCTCTCTATCGGGACAAGCAGGACAACAAGAAAGGGTTAGTTCTGTTAGATAGTGCTTATCACTTTCATGATTGCTATTTTTCATGACTGAGTCGATAAAAAAAGTTGAGGGAAATGGTTAATTTTTCATTCAACTTAATTCTGCGCACCCGCTTAAGCAACGGAAATTGAAGATAATATGGAATAGGAATATCTGTTAACGGAATGAAATGTTGGAAAGCCATAAAAATGGCAATTTAATTGGAATCGTATAGGAAATTAGAAACGGAAATAGCCTTGGAAATGTATTCGCTATGCACCTAGTGGGGGTAGGTGGAGATGAAGGAGGAGGGGGGGGGGGGGTTCAGAGTCTGATCGATCAGTTCACGCTTACACTTATCCACACACACGCAGTGTCGAGGGTGCATTTTATTGAAGTCGTTTGGCCAAGAGTTTTGTACTGTTTACAATTGTCGCACACAACTAGTACTTGCAGTAAATGGAAAACGGTAAATAAATAAATAACTAAATGCTTAATTTAACAAAAGAAGCTACCACAATTAAAGGGAATAAAGAAGATATTTGAAAGAACGACAAATACTTAAGGCCTTGTAAAAAACATCTCAGGTTTATTTAAATCGATTGGTCATTGAAAGATCTTTTGTGATTGCAAAGAAAATTTAAGTATGATAATGGGCCCCAAAGCCGCGGTTTTGCCCTTTTTAAAGAAGAGGACACTTGCTTATTTTTTTTCAAAAAATGCGAACAAAACGAAGTAAGAATTAAAAGAGATGAGTAAGAGAACAATCTTGGAATGCAGATGAACTAAGCTAATGTCAGCTATATTAAGTGACTCCACTATTCATAAGTATAAACGCAAGGTATGGCGTACGGTAACCACGATAACGCACCCTCTTATTACTTTCAGAAACCGATCAGTGAAGTTTAAGCTTCCAACAACAAAGGGCACTTTATCGGCACCTGAAAATCTTCCAACTCGTTTTGAAGTCCCAGAAGCTTCTATGCTGTTGGAAGAAAGTTTTCCACTAGCACCTTCATCAGCCTACAGTCCATATCGATATTTCCCCTCGCCAACTCCACTTCAAACACAGTGCTGCCGTCATGCATATTCACATCATCATAGACACGGTAAAGCTAATTTCTATTGCTCATTTGGTGCATATCCTTCTGATCTATTAGGTTGGCAACTAAGTCATTGCCGATTTTAAATAAGAAGGCAAATTCGGAATTTTTGTTTAAAAATATAACTTTATTCAATTAGATATTGGCCGTTCTTGTCGATGACCTTTTTCCATCGTTCTGTCAGAGTAAAAATTCCCCGTTCGTAAAATGTCTGGTCTTTGCTATTAAAAAACTGCATTAGGTGTGATCCGACATCATCCGCGCGTTGTTAAAAATTTTACCATTTAAAGAGTTTTGCATGGAACGAAACAAATGGTAATCCGAAGGCGCAAGGTCAGGGCTATTTGGTGGGTGTGACAAAAAATCCCAACCCGGTTCCAATAATTTTTGCCGAGTAACCAAAGATGTGTGGGACCTTGCGTTATCATGATGGAAAACAACACCCTTCCGTCGATTTGATAACGCCGGCCGCTTATCTTCAATTGCATCCTTCAGTTTTTCGAGTTGTTCAACATACACATTTGAATTTATCGTTTGGTTCTGCGGCATGAGTTCAAAATACAAAATTCCTTTGTGATCTCCCCACCAGACTGACAGCATAATCTTTTTTGGGTGAATCTCTGCTTTTGATACTGTTTGGGCTGGTTGATCTTGCTTCTTCACCCATGATCTCTTGCGAGTAACATTGTTATAAACTATCCACTTTTCGTCGCCAGTAACTAGGTTCTTCAGAAATGGATCATTCTCATTGCGTTTCAGTAGCGGCGAATCACAGATTCTAATCCGTTGCGTCAAATGAATTTCCTTTAACTGGTGAGGGATCCATAAATCAAGTTTCTTGACATAACCAAGGGTTTTTAATTTTTTTTCAATGCATGTATGCGACACATTGAGCAGCTTCTCTGCAATATCTCGTGTTGTGCTGTGACGATTTGAATCGATAATGGCCTTGATATGGGTTTCATCCACTTCGACTGGGCGGCCAGATCGTTGTGAATTTTTCAGTAAAAAATCACCGGAACGAAATCTTTCAAACCAATTTCGACACTGCCTTTCTTTTAAGGCTTCATCTCCATATACGGCACATAACTTCTTTTGTGCTTGCGATGCGTTCTTGCCTTTTCGGAAGTAATACAATGAAATGTGTCGGAAAAGCACGTCCTGTTCTTTCATTTTTAAATTGGGATAAAAACAAAACTAAAGAACTAAACAAAAAAATTGTTTACTAATTAACCTAGAAGCCCATACAGTAAGAAAAAAATATAGGTTAGATGCTCTGGCCACGTTAACAAAACGAAAGAAAGTATAGAGTGAATCCGTCAACAAAAACGGCAATGACTTAGTTGCCCACCCAATATTTCGTAATTGATTTTTTATCGCAAACTAATTATAATCAACTTCCTTTAACGCTTAGGTCATCCTGAACGTAACCAAACCAACAACTCAAATAATGAAATTGCACGCCTGGAAGCCCTTGTGGAAAAACTTATTTCAACTCAAATGCTTCATCAAACTCCCACAAAACAAGTCCAAGAAGAGAAAACGGAAAGGAGGACTTCTTCTGTGGGTACTAGTACTCCCATTGACCTAGATGTCTGCAGTGTCGCAGTAAATACGAGTTCAATTTGGCCCACTCCTGCTGATATCGGACTTGTATCTCCGTCGGAAGTGCCAAAATCAGATAAAATGATTGTAGAATCTGTTGGGGTTCAATGTAACTCGGGTTAGTTTTGACAATTACTGATTTTTTTCAAACGGTAGGCTTTATGATAATTATCATTGGCCCTTTAGTCGACTTCGGGCTTCACAGTGTGGAAAAACATCAGTCACAAAAAGTGGAGGGTGGGGGGGGGGAACAGAAGAGTGATTTAGAGATGTAAAAGAGACAGACACAAAGGTAGAGGAAAAAAAAGTAAGATGAGTACGTGGAAGTGGTGGAATATGACCTGCAGTCGGGACATGGTAATTTGGAGTGAGAAGTCAAATGCCGGCTTATAGACTTTTTGTCGTGAGTATTCGTTGTCCAGGGTGCACCACATGGTGGTAAGTCTAATCGCACCCTTTTTTGGTAACTACTAATTGGTCGATGTAAATTTCCTTCTAATAAACTTGTACAACTTTAACTCATGGGAGCACTCATCTTGGTAACTACAATACTGAAGCTTTTTTATGATTGAGTGATGTTTTCATTTATTATCAACACACTTGGAAGGTTCTCTTTCAACTAAGTTCCATTCGCTCAAAATAGCGAACGAAACGAAACGTTTCATCTTGAAGGCCTCATTGTAGTACTCAAGTCTATTTCATTTCATTTTTATGTTTAATCCTGAAAAATCGCTGCATTATGAACTTAATTTGTTATTATTGACCTTTTACTAGCTTCTTTAAGTCGCGGATCTTCGCCAATTCCCTGTCCGTTACCGGCAGACTTTAATCAGATTGCGAATTTCCCACGATCACCAACCCCGGCTTCCCAGAAAATGCTTAAATTTCCCCATTCATCAGAGTCAGTTCATTCGCTAGAAAATAATTCACAAAACGAACATCTCTCCACCACCCAACAAGCTCAAGTAACCCTTTCATACTCATATTTTATACATTACTATCATGTTTACTCAAAAAAAATCGTGTATGGTTTGCAGTGTAAAACAGATGACACTACAATCGGTAATACTGGATACAGTCGTCTTTTAGTAAGTTTGAGCCTCAAGTCATTAATTAACGATATTTTAGGCTGGAATTCAGCAGGTCCTGCAACAGGCGACTCCTCATTTGCGAAAAACGGTTTCCGTTCCAGGAGAATTATCGCTATTAGCTCAAAAACCTCCTAGATGCACATCTGCCGCTGATAATGCTGGTAGAATGTGGCGATTGTCAACAAACGACATCGATGCAGATATTGAAGCTGATGTTATAAGACATCGGCAGGACTGTGAGAAGGAAGTTGCAGAAAAGCTTGATTTAACAATAACATTTCCTCCGACTGAGTTAGTCGAGTGTGAATCAGCGTAAGCAGTTTGATTAGGTTTTAAATTTAATAATACTAAGGAGATATACATGTAGTTATAATAGCTTTTTTTAATTTGCAGTGAAAATCATGTATCTCAGATTGGTTGTTCTGGGGTGAGTATTCCAGCAACAACTGCAATGAATAGTTTTACATTTGCTACTGATTTTGATCCTTCGGTTGATCTCTCGCATTCTCGACTTCGGAAGGGCAGTTCGAAATCTACAGATGAAAGTACAGTTCTGATGGGTCTAGCTCGAAAGTATCTCTCTCCCTCTGTAATAGCACAGCTAGCACCATCAAATTCTGTCACTCAGGATGTGTCAGACTTCAGTTTAGCCACAAGACAATATCTGAAAGAAAATGGACTAACCTCATCTACCAATAGTGGCAGCGTGTTTGGGAATATTCTACTAGATGCCGAAAGATGGTATGGAGATAATATGTGTTCCTCTTCATCCTCCTCCTGCTTAATGGAAACTTCAATTAGTCCCCGTTTGACGGCTCTGCAAGGAAATAAACATTGCGAGAGTTTTTTGCATTCCCCAAAGGTGTTTTCGGAGGATGTTGTTGAGAAACAAAATGAAGCGAATGAGGAGGGGAATTACGATGCCCCAGTGTTGAATCTGGAACAGCTGAGAAAACTACCAAAACTTCTTTAAACGCACGAACGGTATTACGTGCAGACTAAATTTTTTAAATGATGGTTTTGAAATACGAACAAATAACCTCCTTAATGACTCCTGCTTACTGTGCTTGGGAAAAATAATGGCATTTTATCGGATGACATGCTTTGCCACTGGAGCTAAATTGAGCAAGACGTTGGCAAAAGACATAGCTACTGAATAATTAAACGAGAAACTTCAGATGAAGGAAAGGGGTGGGAGATAAAAAAGGAGACAATAGAGCTAGAAGACAGAAGAGGGTCTAAAGTTGGTGAGATGGCGACAGGGTAGATTCGTGAAAAACCGAGACGTTGAACTCGTGTCAAGGTTAGCTAGTACTAAAGAACAAATGCACAGCAATTGGGTAGTTGAAATAAATGCAAATGTGTGCATGCCTCTAGAGGCTTATGAAGTGAAAGCCATTGATGCCGTTGTTACGCTGGGTCAAAGAACAAACTTAAGTTAAACATGAGAGGGAAAAGTGTTTGCAAATTTTAATGTTTCAACTGAAAGCGCTTGAATTTGTGTAATATTATCTAAAAAATGTAATGAATCTCCTGCATTTCCTGGAATCTTCCAAGTCCACAATTGTCTCAGTAAGCCCTTTTGTAATTATACCATTTTCAAGTTACAATCAATGTCTAAATCATAAATGCCCGATCATGGGATAAATTAAGTTTGCTGAATGAGGGGAAATATGGTAAGTCATAAATCATCCACTAAGACCATGTCCTCATAAGGTCTTAATATCGTAACCACATTCGAGATAAATGCATGATCGTTTGCTCGAATAAGTGATAGGTATTGGTGGATAATAAATGTAAGCAACAAGAGAGATTGCTCAGAATGCAGTCATAACTGCACTTCCTTGGTATCAGGATCTCATGTGTCCTCAAACTAAAGTTCCTTGGTCTCACGTTAATATCAGTCCTGCTGGACATGTCCAAGGAACTTCTTTTCTTATCTTGTTAGATTTATGCTCTAAGTGGCCTCAGTTAATACTCACTAAGTCTGCTACAACCAACATCGGTAGTGACAGCTTCCACCCGGTATTCGCAAAACTAGACGAGCCAGGATTTGTTGCATCCATAAATGTTACCCATTTAACTTCTACTCAATTTGGATAATTTTGTCGTGGACTAAAAATCCTCCTTTTACATTTTCGACTAAATCTCAATTAACATAATAAACACCATGCTGACAGTGTTTAAGACAACTTCTCACGTCATAGATTGTGGATACAAAGGAAGAAATACCTAATTCTTTACGCGTTGGGCATCATTCAATGCATCATGTTGGTAGGCAGACCTTTGTACGGTGTTTCTAGCATCACATTCCTCGATAAGCAGCTTTATTTGTTAAACAAAAACATTTCTAACGGAGATCAAACTGGATAACTGTGACCCTGCTGCGCCTTAAAAATCTAAAAATTCTAGACATCCTTCGGTCCCATCGTTACACTTGACGCTTCGAAGACTTCGAAAATGATTCAAATTGCATGCAGCGTCAAGCGAATAGAGAAACAACTTCTTCAGAAAAAATAACGTGAGCAATTTATTATTTAATATTTCACAATATCTGCGCATTTGTCTAAGTAAATTCTAGGGCATTTGTGTCTTTAATGATATCTGGACTAAGTGGCTATTTTGGAGGCTATATCATTTTCGACCCCATGAACGCATATCTTGAGGCCAGAATCAAAATTTCGTTAGGACTCTAAGAAGACAACTTCTGAAATCTCTGTGGACCGCCTCTAACATTGATGATTAAATCTGTATTTCAAACATTTGTCAGACATAAACTGGGAAAGAATGATTTACCCGTAATAGCCAGGCTTATAACACGCAGGAGCTTATTGTTCGTTAAGAAAAGATTTGAGTGGTAAGTGCTTGACTCGAGCATTTAAAATACATATTATTCTATTTATAATAATCAAAATTTGTAGCGGTTAACCCAGAAATAAGCAGAATTCACTCTTAAGAAATTGCTTCCAAAAGTAGCTAAGCTGTCTCTACAGTATAGAGAAAGCAGAACATTTGATATAGAATACGCTTACTGCCGTCGGGATGTTACTGGGACAGAGCTTGGTTATTGAATACTTTTTGGTTGACTGGCCTTAAAATGTCTATGCATTGCTAATTGGATGAGGGATTTCTACATTTGCGTTCCTACCTAACCCATAACGTAAACAGTTGCTTTGTCACACATTTAAGCGAGGATGAGATTGCTTATTTAAATCATGATAATCTTATGTATTCCACAAATTCCATTCTGACAATAATGAAATACTGTGATAATTACTGGAACTGAATACCAAAATTATAATAATTTCATACCTACTGCAATAATTGAAAAAACAAACAAGAAAGTTAAAATATACTTAATTGATCTGGTGACATTTTAATCAATTCAACAAACGATGATGACCTTGTGTTTCAAAATCACCCCTCCTGAAAAAGGCGCGTATTCTGGCCTAGTATTTCCCAGATGTGAGCTTGGTTGTGGTTATTTTCTTATTTTCAGCACTTTATTGGTTTTGCTTGTACCCGTATTTTAGAAACAATGGCTTATTCCATCGAAGGCAGGGTTTTTACCCTCGGCAGTCTCTTTTTGTTGGCAACATTTTGCATCACCTCGAGTTCCTTTGTTATTTCCATTGATAGACTGAGATCACTTGTAAAATCAGACATGCCTCATCCTATTATTTTGATTCCCGGCGATGGCGGTTCTCAGGCTTACGCCCAGTTTAGAGACCACCAGTCGGACCCCTTTCCAATTTGGGTCGATTTACGATATCTCGTCTCTCCCCGGACTTTTAGTGATTATTTTAAGTAAGCCGTTTTTTAGTTGCGATTATGTTCAATTTCAGACTTATTTATAATAACAAAACAAGAAAGACTGAGGATAACGAAAAAGCGATTATTACTTTTCCCGGTTGGGGTGAAACATGGCCTGTTGATAATCTTGATTCTCGTCCTCATTCTGTCACCAAGTACTTCGAAGATGTTACTGCAGATTTCATTCAAAATCCTTACTATGTAAAAAATTTTACTATCCGTGGTGCACCGTTTGACTTTCGCAAAGCTCCAAGTGGGTGAATACCAACGTATGTTTGATCCCTCAAGCCTCATACTTTCAATTCCCTTCTACTATCTTTTAAGATGAGAATGTGGATTTCGTGCCAAAAATGAAGGCTCTTGTTGAGGAGACCTTTATAAATGGACAGAACCAAAAGGTCGTTTTACTTGCTCACAGTATGGGATCACTCTACTGTCTCCATTTTCTAAATCGACAAACCGACGCATGGAAACGAAAGTACATTAAAGCCTTCATTAGTGCGAGTGCTCCTCTTGGAGGATCTATAAAGGCTCTTAAAATTGAGGCAAGCGGTAAGTTTTAATTTATCTTCTTGGCTAACTTACTAGGTTTGTTCCTATTTGCTTTTTTAGATCTTTGCTCTTCTTTTTATATCTAAATAAGTATCAGTTTTGTTCTTAGTAGGCCATTTTATTGCCTTACTTAATTTTCACTGTACATTGTCCGTATTTAATGAATTGTTCGTTGGTCATTCGGTTTGGTCTTGTGCTCGCACAGGGGAGGGAAACTGAGTGTGTCCATTTGCCATTTACAAGGTCTCTTTTAATAAACGCCTCGAATTAAACCCCAAAGAAAAGGAGGGATAATTCGTCACTATCGTGACGAGGGACCCATCTACACATCAAACTGTCTTTCTGGCATAACAGAAACTACATTGAGACCGGTCGCACTAGAATATTCTGATTGTATTCCATTGGATTATAATAAATAATAGATGATTGAGCAGTGGATATAATTTCATCCATTTCATTTACCTGATGTGCATTAAAATCAATTAACCCCTTATCGCCCGAATTTTTTTGAAAATGCCCTCAACCGTACTCATGCGTGTCTCAGCAGACTGATGCCTCTGACGTGTTGAGTTTTGGTGGTGTATCAGGCGACGGCAATGCCATCTTCTGTTACGAGTTTGGTACCAATTGAGCTTATTTTGAAAGAGGACCGTGCTGTCCTAAGGGCGTTAAATGATTAAGCATCCCCCTGAACCAAATCAGATCTCTTACCTTAGGTTTCTTGTGATTTTTTTGAAAATGAAGTGTTGACACTTTGTATCTGGCTAATCCTGGCAAACGGCTGGCATAGCTCGAGGTCCAGTTTTTTATTTTTGTCCATATAAGCACCCAAATTACAATATTTATCTTAGATTATGAAATTAACCCCATTTGGTCGCATTATTATGACTCATGCCTGAATATCAGAATTTTCTTCCTACTATTAACAATCCACCTTGTGACACCCGATTGCATTTCACATCAGCTGAGTTTGGTTTATGGCTTACGGATTAGACTTTATAGATGGCCTGACCTACGGACTGTACTATCTGACTTATGTTGCTCTGACACCCTCAAATTATAGTGCCCTGTATGAAAACTATGACGACCGAAATCTCAGAATAAATTGTGTTAGTTTTTTTACAGTGGAAACTTGCTGTTTCAATTAGTATACGCATGCACAACGTATTTAATACTCCAGTTAGTTCATCTAAACAATTTATAGATTAAGCATTGCTTCGATGAAATGGAGTGAATGCATAACTTTAATATTGATTTCGCCCAAGTAAAATCTTTAATAATTTGTCATAATTATACTTTCGCCTTGACAGGAGTGTGCACTTAATGACATTTTATGCGACCTTATCCTACCCTGCTGGGGTCTCTTGACTTCAGTAAACATTGTTTAAGTAAACTTCTGCTTGGTCATTTTCAAATAGTTTCACACCTAGCGCATGATTGCATATATTTGATAGAGTCTAGTTAGTTCAGAAAAAAGTCCCCTCTCTGACTCTTATTGTCAGAAATGGGGAAGGAGTCATCAGTTTCAAGCAACTTCTTTTGCTTTGTTGGACTTCTTATACGATATACGCTCTGTGAATTTTCTGTTTTCTCTTGTTTTTTTCGTTGATTTATGCTTTTGCTTTTGCCTTTCTCCAACGGGAATGCTCCACCCTGTCGTGTTCGCCTTTCTGATAAGTCATAGTACCAGTAGTCAATGAAAAGATGCATAACAAGCAATATTACAATTTGGACTTGGAGGCTTTTCATTCAACAGTTTCCCATCTCCACTTATCGCGATATCTGCACTTACCAGTGCTACAAACTTTCGTTCTTAATACACATCGTATCTGCAATTTCTACGTCTTAGTATGAACACACTCCTATTCACTTTATTACTTCTCACAGTAAATTTCATTGTGTTTGTCCAAATGGGAGAAAATTTTTATCTTCTAAAATGGTGGCGAGAAACTGAAGAGGTAAATTTTACCAAATGAAATAGGCTAGACGGCCTTTGTTTTTTTATCGACATTGTAAATACATTCTGATGTGACATTTTTAAATGCCTTATCTTTCATTGTCAATCGTTGTACGTGTTCATATAAACACTGCCTCGTGGATTTGCATTTGTTGAAAATAATCAGGTTAATGTGCGCAAATCCGATCATGTCATTTCTCAGGGCTGCTAAGAATTTATCTGAGTACATAATCGTGCCATATCAACTTCCACTTTGATATTACTATAGATCCTTAGTTCAATTACCCCACACCTGCTGCCATTCCTTGTGGTCTTCTAATCGAGCTGAACTTGGTCTTTATCATTCCACTTATTGGGCAAGCTCCTGCACAGTTAATTGTCCATACGTTCAGTAAGGCGTTGAAGGTTTGCTAAGAGGGAAATAATTGATTTCAGGTTTATCATCATCCTCTTCCCAGGTTGGGGGCTAGGAAATGTTTCCTTTTAGGAGTCTTGTGAGCTATCACCCTATCGTACCTGACCAATCGCTTATCTTCTCGTAATACCTGCTCCATGCTGACTGATGTGTCTTTCGCTCCTCATTTTGTAGGTGACAACTTTGGGATCTACCTTGACAGTCCATTGTGGTATCGTGAGGTGCAGCGATCAATGCCGTCTTTGGCCTTTCTGTTACCCAACCCACAGCTATGGTCCCCTTCTGAGGTTGTCATCTCCACGCCAACCAAAAATTACACTGTCCACGACTACAAGGAGTTCTTCAGCGATATTGGCTTTCCTGAAGGTTGGTACATATACATATGTTTTTTGTTCCCTATAATATATGAGTAGTAACATAAGAAAAGACGCCAACGTTTTGATTAATAGTTAGATATAGATTGGTTGGAACTTCGAAGATATGCTAAGATGTTCTTCTATCACTCAAATTGTACTTGGGATCATAGTTAATATGGCAAATCTTTTCTCTTTCAGGTTATCAAATGTTCCAGGATACTAAAGCCACCGTAAATCCTTTTGTACCTCCTTCAGGCTTGGATGAGATCTACTGTATCTATAGTTCAGCAGTTCAAACTCCTGGAAGCATGGTCTATGACTCTACCTTTCCTGATGCTCAACCTACCATCAATTATGAACCGGATGGAGATGGAACTGTCAATGCTCGATCTCTGGCAGTCTGTCAGTCGTGGTCAGGCGGGGTAAAAGTCAAGACCTTAGTAATTCCCGGTGTGAATCATCTCTCAATCGTTCTCGATCCCCGATTCATCAAAGCAGTGAAGGAGATTGCTAATGCTGATAAATTGCTTCCAATGAAGGGCTCTCTCTGGAGATCTCTGTTGCGTTCTGTTGGGTGGACGTTTTGGCCCTCTCTATCACCTTCTAACACCTAATCAAATTTGATATTTTTATAATCTCTATTTCCAGCTCTCTAACTTCCTCACTTCTATTTGTAATTAAGACTGCTAGGATAATGTTATAACCATTTCTATATATCATTTGTCCTCTTATTGTTCGGCACTAGAACATAAGTCTTCCATAATTAATGAGGGGCTATGTTGGTAAATTCATTCATCTCACTCTATAAGAGAATATGCTACTTCGAAACTCCTACCGTAAATTGAAAGATTTGCCTTCAATGTCTCACTCGAGATATTTTAGCCATAAAAGCATCGATCTAACTTTACGAACATATTAGGCGTCCGATTTGAACATTTTGGTGCACCTGTACAGAACTCATCAGATACATTATTGGGTTTATGCTACATTGCCTGATTATGGCATCTTGTTAGTGCCGCAATTACTGATTACCCAAGCATTCATTATTTCCTATCAAGATCTGCATACGCAAGTGTATTTTCTTGGCCAAACGAGTCGTTGTTTGAAGTTTTGATTATCCTTCTATCGTATCCTGAGTAGCTGTACAGAAGCCAAATCTCAATTGCCACCTAGCGATATAGTTTGTTCTAGTGACTACTTTAACTAAATAAGTAGTGGCATGGGTAATAATGAATAGCTATGAGTCATTGAATTTGATGAAATAAATTAAGATTTATCTATATGCAATCCTTTCAAGAGTTGTAAGAGGCATACATGCTACTCAAAACCCTTCATTATATTGTATGGCAACCTGAGATACGCTACTGAATGAATAAAAAATGCGCAGTAAATAAACATCGCTTTCTCATCATCACTTTCCGTTCTATGCGCAAATAGTTGGAAGGATGTTTGCATATATCAGTTTTTAAAATGGATAGCTGTATTTTGCTGCTTTGCCTCGGAACAATCAACCCCCACAGTAGGCTTTAACCTAGTGATACACAATGAACAGAAAGGCACTATGTAGCCTTGTTTCACCACAGTTTCAAATAGTCTTAATTTACCGAGGCAACTATGTTCATAATGACACTGAAGTGATAACAGCGTAATTGTCCTCTAACCATCTGCGGGAGTAATCATTGACCGAGATTGAGCTATTTATTTATTTCAACTGGCAGGCGCTTTGATAGTTATCATTATCCTTTTAACTTACTTCTGGCTTCACAGAGGGGAGGAACATCAAAACGAGGAAAAGTCGAGAAGGGGAACAGAAGAGCGGTTAAATGATGTAAAAGAGACAGACAGACAGACACAATGGCAAAGAAAAGGTAAGGTTAGCACTTGGAAGTGGTCGAATATGACATGCAGTGGGGTGAAGGAAGTTTGAAGTTTAAAGTCAACTGCCAGTTAATAGACTTTTTTGTCCGTTTGAGTATACGTTGTCCAGGTTGCACCGCGTGGAGGTAAGTCTATCGCACGCCCCGAGATTGAGACAGCTTCCTCCATCCATAAAAGCCCGAAGTTTTGCTTTTGAGAAGAGAAAAAACAAATCTGCTAATTCCGAATACCCATTCCTTTGTAAAAACGCGTCCTATTAACATCTCAAAATTCTTCCACACTTGATGAAGCTATTTTTAAACAATCAAAACAGTGGAAATCAATCTTAATAGGAATTTATTTTTTAAGGATGTGATCAACTGACTGTTCTATTGGAGTGGCCTCATTCAGGCCTGTGAGGTGGGAAGGACTCAAAGAAGTAATGTGTTATTATTAAAAGTAACATTATGTATTCTGAAATAGAAAAAAAATTGAGTTTTGATCATAGACGGTATGGTTGATTGAAATAGAGGTCGGGAATCAAGGGCAAATCGTAAATGAACCCTGAGATAGGCAGATTGTCTGATTTTCAACTTTAATTTTGAAATAATTTCTTATCGTCCCTTGTTTGGAATTCTGAGTGGCAAATTTCGAAATGGTTTCTTGCCCCCCCCCCCCCACCCCCTCCTCTTATATCATTGATCTTGGTATATCCATTCATTCATTTCAATCTATGGAATGCCTTTTCATCAGTGTCATCTCATCTCATACGCATTTCCAATGAGTTAGTAACACCGGGTATCCATACGAGAAATTTCTCTCTTTACATCCCACTTCCATCCGTGCTTTGCATACTTTTATTAGGGGCCTTCACCCACACCTCTCCCTCTTTTTCATCACCTGCTTCATCGATGCAATGAACTGCCCAAACCGGCTCTTTTGATGAAAACCTCAATATTTTCCCATTTTTGTAAGCCGAGAATTTAATAAATTTTGAGTGATTGTTTCGCATATTTTGTGCGGGCTGGCTCAGAGGTTAGGTATTCGCTTCGGTAATCTCGCATCGTCTGCCGTACAACTTCAACATCCTCGGCCGAGTGGCGTTCTTAAACTAGTGTCATCCATCTTGCGACAGGCAATGGTAGACAGACTGTTGAGGGAACTACCTCAACGAATGTAACAAGTAATTTTGATCGAATATTAGAAGAAAGTGCTGACCTAAGCTGTGTTTTGACTCTCCTGGTATTAGGCCTTGGAGCATTGTCAATCAAGTTTTATAATTCATTAGAGATCCGCACCCACGTACACCTAGAAGGCTTTCTATGCGTCATTTTATGACCTATTTTTGTCGCATTAATTTTTGTCTTAACGAAAATTTTTCACAGACCCTCTCAACTTTGTAATAGGACATTTTTCATCGATAACTGTTTCATGCAGTGCGTGGGTTGGCCATGGCGTTATTAGATAATCATTTGTGATATTTGTTGTGGCGATTATCTAATCGATATCTAACCGCATGTTGCGACTTTGCCATATTGTGAACATGGTCCCCCCCCCCCCCCCCCACCTTAGTAAAACCCGCGTTCCTTCCAAATCATAACGTTTCGGATGGTTGAGTCCTTTCCTTCCCTCTCTACAAAAATTATTCTGTCATTTACCTGTCTTATAATTGCTGCACTATTTTCGCTGTAAGGACTTTCCCCACTTTGAATCGCATCTTCCCAGAGTAGAATCACATTTTCCATTACTACGTCATTGTCCAAGGGGATTAAGTGCGTTTTAAGTCTACTTATGCAATTTGATGTTGAATACTTTACCCACATTTACATGTTTTATGGAGTCTGCACAGCTGTAGCAGAGCTAAAATGGAGGTTTTTAGTGCAATTTCTAATTACAAGGAAAGAGTATCGCTGTCGTCACCCAACCAGGGGGGGGGGCAGACCTTATTCGAATTTGAAAAGATTAGATTGATTTTGTAATATCAGGTCAAAGAAGAGGCCTGAACTTGGAAAATTTCTATTAGACATTCCTTCATTTAATCTTTCAGTAAAGGAACCCTACTATATATGTACCAAAAGTAATTTGCCCATTAAGCGACGAAGACAACAAATGCTACTCTTCCCCCCCCCCCTAGTTAATATTATATCTGGTTTAAACACTGACCAATCCAATTTAAATTCTTGATATAAAGTGCTAATGGTTATTTCGGTTAAATTAACTCCACAAACATCATTATTATTTCAACTGGCAGGTGTTTTGAATAATTTTCATTAGCCAATTAGCTGACTTCGGGCTTCGCAGATGGAGGA
>UZAE01012212.1:29454-52128 GCA_900617975.1 Rodentolepis nana
GAAGTTATCGGTACTTATCAAGCAATGCTTGATTCAATCCAGGAGTGGAAGGGAGATCCAACTGATCCCAGAAACAAACAAGTATCTTAAAACTAACTTATCAATATATTTTTCTGTTAATTAATTTGTACTTACATCTTATCTTGTCATCTTCCTCAGTTTGCGGCAGATTTGCAGGCCTTTCAAAATCAAAGAAAGTACCTTCTTGCTCAAATTGGCGCACTACTCGACAAATGGCTTTCAAGACGTCTGCCAGTAAGCATAACTATTTTGACCACTTCTATCAATTCTTCCTTTTGTATTGAAAAACAATAGAAGCATTTTAGTAACAGACATTTAACCACCACACACCTATTCACTCCAGTAATATAAAGCACGTCAACGAATTTAGAATTATATCGTTAGATCCGAATGCTATCAAGTAGCCTCAATAAACCTTCGACTTAATTGTATGCAACTAATGAAAAGTCAGGAAGGGTCTAGTTGATTCCAGTTCTTCTCCAAGATAGGAGGTTTAGAGGCTTTTCAAGACATCAACAGACGAAGCTGTTCCCATAAATCGGCGCATAATTTTTTAGAAGTTCAAGCAATATTCAATGGATTAGAAGGGGTTTTGATCTGGATTTCTATACTTCTATTACTAAATTGTGTTGCTTCGACACCAAAAAAGACTTTGAAGGAAACCTTGGGTTTAGGGTGCAGGTTTCACAAATAAGCGATAAATCGTCTTCCTTTTAACCTCCAGGCCTTCCATCTGCTTCAATTTCTCTCACAATTCGAGACAAGAATCTCTGATCCGAGTCTAGATTTTGGTTTTCGGTACGAATACATACTTCGAGTTTATGGTCAAGAGTTGGAGCACATACGAGATGTCTACGAAGCAGATAAAAGAGCACCCCCTCTGGAACGTAGAATGACGCCAGTTGCCGGGCGAATTCGTTGGTCTAGGGCTCTACTTCAAAGAATTCGACAGCCTCTAGATGTTATTAGTGAAAGACGTCCTAGCGCTTTGGAGGTAGGAATTGATTAAAGTTTCAAAACCATATATCACCACGTTTGCGCTCTCCTTTGTTAGGAAGGAGCGAAATTTTGTATCAATATATGAGGCCTTTGGAGTTTAGTTAATTCGTCTTCTCATTACTTACGTAAAATTGTCATACAGTTATATCAGTTATACGAAGCAAAAGTACTAAATCACTATGACAATTCCATAACTCGAACAACAGCTATAGCCTGTAGCGGACTGCTTCAATAGTAAAGCCTTGACCGACTCAGAAATCTCAATGGCAGTATCTCTTATATCTGAATAGACTCCTTGAACTAGCCAAACTACGGCAAAGCTAGGGAGGAAAGAGACGTATTACACAGAACATGTTTATTACACATTATGATATCGGCAAATACGATTAATTATCAAATAAATCTAGCATAATTTAAGTGAACATTAACAGTTAAATATCTCTGAGCAGTGTTCCACACATTCGGCAGTGTGCGTGCATTCGATGACGTGTTCCACATGCTAAATCAAATAATGAATGCGTAACTAACCTCTTGAGGGTGGAACACTTTCTAGGCTTAATGAATTTTTAAAATGCTGAGAGGAAAAAGTGCTCACAAACGAATATTAAGTATGGAAAACATGACATACCCTAATTATGGGAAGTGCTTTGTCAATAAAGCACTACCAGTGATATTTATCGCTGGCTTAAACATCACCAGTGCTCTATTCAAAGAACCATTTTGAACTAGTTATAAACCAACTTAATTTTGTAATTCAATTATGCTTTGTGTTCCACAGGAAGATAGTTTGATAAAATCACCACGTTTTATGCAGTTCGCCAACTGTTTCCATCTGAATAAACTAGAATATTGAAGTTGAATCCTCTTAATGCATCTATCTGTTCAATTGTATAATATTTAAATCTAAAGACGAAACTATTGCCTCTAAATTAGCTCTGCCTATCGAACCGACAAGTCCCTTTGAAGTTCTTTCCCTTGTCTTACATTGACGCTAACGATTAAGAAAGTATGAACTACCTCACAATATTCTTGTTCAATTTTTAATTAGATTAATAATTTCCTTTATTCTATTCAGACCCCTGAGGCTCAAAAGCAAGTTAAACGCTTTAATCAACTTGCAACTACGCTGGTAAAGTATGAGGCAGTGACTTATCACAAGTGGGTGAAAAACTTGGAAACCGCGACAACAGAATTGCTTGAAACACCTCTGCTAGTTCAAGTAGAAGAGAGCTTGAATTTCATGGTTAATCTCCCCTCCTCGGCTCTCTCCATTATACAGGAGTCTCGAAATCTCCACAAATTGGGTCTTACTGTGCCGAACATTGCGTTGGATTTGCAACTTCAGGAAATGCGGCTCAAGAAACATATTGATCGGTAATGATACTGATAACTATATATATATATATATATATATATATATATTAGCTTAACAAATATCACTTTAAATTTCATTATCTTGTCTAGTTTAAAGGAACAAGTGTCTCGATTTCAAAAGGTACAATTTCTTATATCTCAGCAGATGGTACCAATTTTCAAACCCTTCTTAAATGATGTGGCGAAAAGTCTTTACCCTGGGGTGGTTGATATAACCTGGAACTCAATGCAATTCGATAATTGTAGGCTTTCCTATTACTTCCTTTATCCTTAATTTACTTACCCTACTGGCATGTATATTTGTTTTGTTTTCAGTCATTAAGAACGTTGGAGTCACACTGGACAAACTTGAATTTGTTGTGAAGCAGACAAAGGACATTCTGGAATGTCGAATTGATGTTCTCTTAACTGAAATGTCTACAATTTCACCAATGAACATTAGCTCTTGCTCTGATCTTTCTGTGGATGATTTTGTACAAAGACTGGCAAAGTTTATACCTTCAACTAGTGCTGAGTTGAACAAGTAGCGCTTTTAACTCTTTAAGCTTGTGATAAAATCGATATCCTTATTATTTCTGTATCGATTCTTTCAATTTTGCCTGTTAAATAAGTTTCAGCTGTCTTGGTCACTGCTTATTCGATTTACCTAGACTTTTCATTGATATTTATTATTGCTTATTATTTGCGGACATTATTGCTTTTCCAAATTTCCGCATAAGTGACTTAGTACAAGGACTGTCATAACGCTTTAATGAGGAGGATACGCTAGATTGAAATCCTAGTGGGAAGGTCTTGCTGGCGATTAATAATTTGGAAATCCATATTTTCCATTCGAAAAGGTTTATTTTCATTCTATATCTTTAGACCCGAACCAAACAGAACTCTTATTACCAAGGCCATGACCATATTCTCAGTACTTTTTGAGTAATAAAACGTGTAGGGCTAGTTCCGCAAATTTTATAGTTTCTCTAAGAGCACCCGTCATTTTTATTCAAAGAGGACAAACGCAATCGATTAGAGTAATTAAAGCAGACCTAAACGACTAACATTTTCAGGACAATTAGTTTTTCTGGCTATAAAATTGATTCGCATATACTTTCTGCAGAAAAAGCAAGCTTGTGGAGACCGCTGTCAATGATTTGGTTACGCTGCTGCTCAAACACCTCAGCGCTGAATACGCTGAACAGGTTTCTCCCAGTGCCAATTTCGAATGTTCCACGCCAACAAAGAAAGGTCACAAATGCACAACATGCCTTAATTGCCTCTTCTTTGAACTTCGCAGTCGATTCAGTCAGAATACTATCGACGCTGTGATTTCATGTGAGTGCGGAAAAATTTATATTAATTAAGAAAAGTTAAGAATGGTTTATAAAGCACGATCTTTTACTAGGTCTGCTTGCCATTCTGGAGACCCTTCGAAAGCGTATTCAGATTGAAAGTGATAACAGCATTCACGAGGAAATCGAGGCCTTCTTTTCCTTGGAGCTCTTTTTGGAAATCCCCAATATCGTGTGTAGACCAACACTAGATGACTTGCAGAAAGGACTCGGAAAAGCTATTAATCTTATTCTCAGAATTGCTGATGGTGTTCAATCCTGGGAACATGTCAAGTACTGTCAAGCTTTATTTAAGGTGAATTCGATTGCATTTACTGTATATCAGACACGCTATGGGACTGACATATTTGGGATATTTTGGCACCTAGATAAAAGATGATAACCACTCAATTTCATGAGGGCTGCTGGGTATCAAAAGATCTTTTTTTACTACAAGCTTTTGGCACCTTGGCAATTTATTAAGTAATCTGAAAACTAGTATTATGCTTAGGAATTCGTTCGTTTTGGTATTACTTACTCCAATTGATGGAGTAAATAGAGTTCGAAAAAAATGGCCCCACCAATAAAGATTGTAAATTTCAACTGACCCTCAATATGAATGATTCATATGCCCTTGGTTATGTTTTCACGCCAAGATAAAAACTCATTATAGAAGAATGCCTTTTTGCCACGCCTGGTCAACTAATACTCTTTGCTTTGCCCATAGCTAATGAGGGTGTAACATCGATTAATGAACAATAACTGATTATGACTTCTAGAAATCTCGAAGCGTCCGTGCAAATAGTCTTCTCAGCAGTAGTCAGGACTCTTCAAGCATCTCATTTCAATCGCTTCCTTCGAATCTCCTACGTCCTCTACGAAAAGTTGTATTGGAGAACAAGAACATCGTCAAATTAGTTGCAGACGTAAACTCTTCCATCACACATTACTCTGGTGATATATCTAGAGTCATTAAAGACCTAAAATCACAATTCTCTGACCTCTGGAAAGATGCCGTAAGTTGAGACCCTGCCAGTAAAACATATCTTTCTAGGATCCCGAGAGTTCGGCTAGAGAATTCATAGACAAGAAGCCTCGGGTTTCAGAAATTAACGAAGAATTGAGAAAGTATAAGGTAGACTCACTTTCATTAATTTAAGCGTCGAATTTAATAAGGGCTTCGAAGAGAGTGCCTTGAAATTACCAGAAGAGTACAAAATAGGTTCACTCTCCATCAAAACAAGTACGCTTAAAGAGGGCTTGATAATGGAGTGTCGTTCCTGGAGATGGGCAATTGGAAGCGCAGTAAATGCCAAGTATGGCGAAGAAATGACTTCCATCTTTAGTAAATTGGAAGAACTGCTAAAGAAGCTTCAGTGTCCGATAAAAGATTTAGATGATGTGCGCGCTCAAATGGCCGCCCTTGACGAGTTTCGCCAATCAGAAATTGACCTTCAGATGTTAAGCATTGATCCAATGACAAAGGCCTTTGCTTTATTAGCAACTTACGATATTCACTTTAGCGACGGAAATGCTGAAAGAGTTGAGACCCTTGCTTACACCTTTCAGAAATTGCAAAATCAAGCTAGCACTTCTACCACTCATCTCTTGTCGATTCAGCCAACATTCAGAGCTGAATTATGTACTGGAATTGAACAATTCAAGAAAGACAATGAGCTATTCACCTCTGATTATCACTCAAAGTAAGCATATTTTCCTTTGTTTCACCTTCTAGGGGACCTATGGAACAAAGTATTGATCCCCGTGAAGCATCAGACCGTTTAACCCTCTTCCAAGCGCGGTTTGATGACTTATGGGCGAGTTATGAAACCTATTCGGATGGTGAACGGTTATTTGGCCTTCCTGTTCGTGAATATCCAGATCTCCATGAAATAAAAAAGGAACTTGCATTGCTTCAGAGGTTGTACCAATTATACAATACCGTATTAGACACTGTCGGTGGTTATTATAATACCCCTTGGGCAGAAATCGATATCGAAGCAATCAATCAACAACTGGCCGACTTTCAGGCTAGATGTAGACGTCTACCTAAAGCTCTGAAGGAATGGCCAGCGTATGAAGCACTGCAAAAGAAGATCGATGATTTTAATGAGACATGTCCACTGTTAGAAATGATGGTAAATAAATCGATGTTGCCTCGACATTGGAAAAGAATTGAAGAAGTGACTGGAGGTAACTTAGATGTCTACGCAGAAGGATTCCTGCTAAAGAATCTAATGGATGCTCCACTATTAGAACACAAAGAAGAAATTGAGGTGAGCTTAGAATCCATATGTTTATTGATTTTATTTCACATAGGACATATGTACCTCTGCGGTAAAAGAGCTTGACATTGAAGCTAAACTAAAGTCAATAATCAACGATTGGACTGCTCAAGACTTTCAGTTCTCCATGTTTAAGAACCGAGGTGAATTGTTGTTCAAAGGAGATGTTGCGATTGAGGCGATAGCGCTTTTGGAAGACTCACTCATGGCTTTAGGATCGCTACTATCTAACCGATATAACACTCTTTTCAAACCTCGTATTCAAGAATGGGTTCACAAGCTCACCACGACAAATGAGGTCATTGAGAGCCTATTCCAAGCCCAGAATCTCTGGGTTTATTTAGAAGCTGTATTTGTTGGTGGTGATATAGCTAAACAGCTTCCACAAGTAAGTCATGATCAAATTGCTTTCATTGAAATGTTTTTCGTGAAAATTTAAGTATCTCTCTTCTTTTATTAGGAAGCCAAACGTTTTGCAAGCATAGACAAAACTTGGCAAAGAGTGGTTCAGCGCGCTCACGAAACAACCAACATTGTGGCTTGTTGTACGTCTGATGAAACTCTCACTCAGGTCCTCAATCATCTCCTAGAGCAACTAGAAGTCTGTCAGAAATCATTGACAGGTTACTTGGAGGCCAAACGTCTCGTATTTCCAAGATTCTTCTTTGTATCAGACCCAGCTCTTCTGGAAATCCTTGGTCAAGCATCAGATTCACATACAATTCAAACACATCTACTTTCTATCTTCGATAGTATCAAGACCGTCACTTTTGATGATAACGTATATGATAAAATTTTGGCGGTCAATTCGACGAGTGAATCGATTGAGCTTGATGGACCAGTTATGGCTCAGGGTCATGTTGAACACTGGTTGGATGACCTCCTGAAGATGTCTCAAGAATCACTACGTCAGGTCATTCACAGTGCCTACAAAGTGCTCAGTGATGAAGACAACTTTGATTTGTTTAAATTCGAGGACTCCTTTATCGCTCAAGTTGGTCTTCTGGGTCTTCAGTTGTTATGGACTCGAGAGGCGGAAGATGCTCTAAGTTGTGCAAGATCCAATCCAATGGCTATGCGAAATGCGAATTTGAAATTCCTCAAGATCTTGAATCAACTTATTGAGATTACGACTAAGGAGTTGACCTCACTACAGAGGACAAAGTATGAAACGCTCATCACTATTCATGTACACCAGAAGGACATTTTTGATGACCTTGTAAGTCAAAGGCATTAATTGTTTAAAATCAAACGAGTGGTTGGGACAAGCAATAATGAAAATTGAATTGATTCGGTGTTACCCAACCTTACTTCCCCCCCCCCCGTGTGTCTACAACCATACCCTTAGCCCACTTGGCGTGCATCATGTGACAACTGATGAGTCACTCCCAGTCGAACAGCAGGCCAAATCGTGAATATTTTAAGTTTACCCAAGAAAATGGGCTTGGATATACCCATATAATAACCACCTTACATTCAAGAATAAATGGTCATATTAAGAGCATCATTAAGCCAAATTTTGAAAGCGAGGTAATAGAAATCGCTTTACGGCCATTCCCAAAGTAGCGGCATCGTAAAGTTTTTTAGAGTTCGGAGCTTAAAATCGCGCTCTTTGTACTATCTGTGCTTGTTTGTACTTTGAATTAATTAATTAATTACTTCCCTTTACTAAGTTGACTCACACTTTGATCAAACGATGTACCTATTTCTAGCCCCATTTGTGCGCGCATGTGTGATAGATGAGATATGACTTAGAGCCAGAAGTCTAGACGCAGACATGTCCTTTATCGGTTCCACTAAACCTCACTAATTCCAATAATAACAATTGGGAAACAGATTTACTTGAAGAGAAGAACTAGAAAGTGACGGAAATTAAAGAGACCTGCTAATTCCCACATCAGAATTGACAAAAAAAGGCGGAACGTTTTCTCCTTATTGCAATTTCAAAACCGGGGAAATTTCGCACACCACAATTTCCTCTTATGTTTCGAAAAAAATGAAGAAATTTTAGTGTTGTCTACTATTTTTAGAAAATAGGGGCTTATGACGTGGCATGCTCAACAGTGAGTTTAGACTATCATTCACGCATTGTTTAAGTCCGCGAATTTTTTTGCTTTTCCTTTTCGAATGATTATTTTAAAGTGAATGCAAAGTTGATAAATATTTCCTAAGATATCTACTTTTGCTGACAATTTGTGGATTTACTTTCGAGTTTCATTGATAATCTAACCTGGAGAAACAGTTTTGACAACTTCACCCTCAAGATATTTGAAGTGCAGAGTCACTTGAATGTTTATGCAAACAAAACTGACGGTCCTTTAGCACCTTCCGAGGTCCTAGATACGCAAGGACAGTCACTTTAATAGGAACCATGCTATATTATCGGAATGTCGTCTTTTAGGTGAAAATGCGCATTCGTTCTCCACGCGATTTTGAATGGTTAAAACAGTCAAGATCCTATTACAACGAAGAACGAGAACAATTCGTTGTAAGTATCACTGACGTCGATTTCGTCTACCAAAATGAGTTTCTCGGCTGCACCGATCGACTTGTCATCACACCGCTAACTGATCGGTATGTTACCATCACTTACTTTCTTTTAAAAAAATATTTCCATCACATATCATCTTCTTCCTTTTGGTTATCAATCCTAATTGTAATATGAGAGCTAACAAGATTAAAGGTTGAAGAGTTAACGATTTATTTTGACAGGTGATCTAATTTCAGAATTCTACTAGGTTGGGCTTACATATCTAGCGATATTCTTAGAGGCTAGCACGATAAAATAGCCTTTTCAAAACCAGAAACATTGAGTTATGACATCAGGATATTGAAAAATCAAAAGGAAATGCGAGATGAGATAGCGTAGAAGGAAATAGGGGAGTTGGAATCAAATTTATGGGAAAAGAGTCAAAATAAGATACATTGAAAATTAGAGTAATTGGACCTATGAGTCATTGTCCATGCACTACAGGTTAACCCACTATTTTTTTGTAATTAAGTCGGTGACTTACTTTACTTTCCAGATGCTACATAACTCTTGCTCAAGCACTTGGAATGTCCATGGGCGGAGCTCCAGCAGGTCCTGCAGGGACAGGCAAAACGGAGACTGTGAAAGACATGGGACGATGTCTGGGCAAGTACGTGGTGGTATTTAACTGCTCGGATCAAATGGACTACCGCGGTTTGGGCCGAATCTACAAGGGCTTGGCTCAATCAGGCGCATGGGGCTGTTTTGATGAATTTAATCGGATTGAGTTGCCTGTGCTCTCAGTAGCCGCTCAACAGATAGCAATTGTATTGGCGTGCAAGAAAGAGAGGAAGAAGCAGTTCGTCTTCAGTGATGGTGATGTGGTTGACATGGATCCAGGCTTTGGAATCTTTCTCACTATGGTGAGTGAATCAAGTTCTTTGGGAATGTTTTAACTATTGCATCCATTCATTTCTCAACATAGGGCTTTCATCTGCAAAGTATTCTTTATCAAGGGAGCGTCTGAGCCTATAATTTTGCCGATAGAGCACGTTAAGAAGGATTAGTTACAAAGCCCTTTATCTCTTTTTTTCTTGTTTTATTCAAATCCCTTTTCCCCTTTTAGAATCCAGGATACGCTGGACGCCAAGAGTTGCCGGAGAATTTGAAAATAAACTTCCGGACAGTCTCAATGATGGTTCCCGATAGGCAGATCATTATTCGTGTAAAGTTGGCAGCCTGCGGCTTCCTGAAGAACATTGAACTGGCAGCAAAATTCTACACCCTCTATAAACTCTGTGAGGAGCAGCTTTCTAAACAGGTCAGTTGATAGCTTAGGCTTGCTTAATCGGATTAAAAATACCATAACATGATAGCATTACACTCAACAACTAACAAATGGCCAAACCATCAGTTTTTGATCGAAAAGTGATGAGATATTTGCTGAACTATGTCCATCTTTAAGCACGAATCATACTTGGAGTCAACTGACGTCCATAGATGCTATTAATTATCGGTTTCCACAATTTCCCCTCCTGCTTTGTTGAAAGTCTTTAAAATGTGTGTATGCATGGCGCATTCCGTGCTTCAATAATCTGATAAAGTGAACAAAGTACACCTGGATAGGTTTTAAATGTTCAACAATTGCTGTCAAATACAAGCCTGTAAATAAATTATCCAATACTAAATGTGATGACAGCCAAGTTTCCAAGAAAAGGAGTTTACGATCTTAGTTATAACCAAAGTTTACTTAACAATTTCTTGAAATGGAAGCGAAGGAAGAAGAAGAAGAGGGGGAATTGAAAATTGAAAGAGCATAAAAAGTACTTTTTGTACTTTTAGTGCAAGAAACGCATGGTTAGTTTATCTAATGCGGACAGTGTGGATGCAGATCAGTAATTGATGTGTAGGTCCCTTGGGCATGTGGGTGGTTTGAGATAAAAGGGGAACTGGGAAAACCTCGATATCCCATATTCTCCCTAAATGATTTATAAGAGTTCTACAATAGCTCATGAACCTAGAGTGAGGTGGATACATTTGAGTGGAAAAAGAAACTGAGATTTTAACTTTTTTTATTGATAGGTTCACTACGATTTCGGTTTGAGAAACATTCTTTCCGTCCTGCGTACACTCGGTGCCTTTAAACGAGCACACACTGATCAACCGGAGTCTACCTGTGTGATGCGAGTGCTTCGAGACATGAATATAAGCAAATTGGTTGATGAGGATGAACCTCTTTTCATGTCCCTCATTGATGATCTGTTCCCTGGAATGAAACTCGACAAACAAGGCTACCCTAGTATGGAAGCTGCCATTATGAAGCAGGTAATAAAAATAGTCTTCGTCTCTGTGGATCTACGTAATCTTGTTAGGAATCGGAAATGGCGTTGTCGTTGAAATTCCAGTTGCGTTCCTAAATGATGAATCCTAAACTTACTTGAGGGGCAAATATCTACCAATCCAATTATATCCTATTGAGCCATCACAAATGCCAAAACCCATATGTTGGCCCTTATACTTTTGTCTTCAATTTTTAACTCAGAAGAGCCACTTTTTGTAAAGATTCTTTTAAAAATTTCAGTGTTGTGTCTAATAGACACGTAGGGTAGTCGCCATCTTTCTTGAAACTTTTATTTATTATTTTGGGTATCCATTTGTTTACCAGATAAGTCAAATATGAATTGATACAAAAAAATCATGTCTGGTTTGTTAAATTATTCAGGCTATTGAGGGCTCCAGGTTCTAAGCGTGTAATTAACTTTATTCACGACATAGAAATCTGAGAATGCTTAACTTTGACATGTCACCACTTTCACTTATTTTACTATTAAAGTGATGGACTTGCCTCCACGCTGTGCACCCTGGGCAACGTACACTCATACATCAAAAAGTCTATCAATTGGCAGTTGACTTCTGGCTCCAAACTACCATGATTACGCTGTATATCATATTCGTCTACTTCCACAGTACTCACCTCACCTTTTTTCTACCTTTGTGTCTGTCTCTTTTACATCTGCGTATAGCTCTTCTGTTCTCTCCCTCGACCTTTTGTGACTTTGTCTGTTCATCCCCACTGTGAAGTCCGAAGTAAACAAAAGGCCTAATGATAACTATTATAAAGCCTGCCATTTTGATATAGATAAAATATTAAAGTGTAATTGAAAGTGCACTAGTTGAAATTCTGAAATATATACTTTTTGCAGTGTTGATTAAGGAAAGGAATAAAGTGAATATCTCCTTTCGAAAATTATTTTTATATTATAGATGGAAGAGCAAAAATTACTCTTTCATCCACCATGGGTTCTAAAGCTCATCCAAATGTATGAAACACAACGAGTTCGTCACGGTTTCATGGCCTTGGGTCCATCCGGCTCGGGGAAAACATGCTGCATTACCACACTTCTTGCTGCCATGACAGCAGAGACAGGAGATTTTTACCGGGAGATGCGTATGAATCCTAAGGCCATCACATCTCCCCAAATGTTTGGGCGTCTAGATGTAGCGACCAATGATTGGACAGATGGTATTTTCTCAACCTTGTGGCGTAGAACCACTAGAATGAAGAAGAATGAGCACTGTTGGATTGTTCTCGATGGGCCAGTTGATGCTATTTGGATTGAAAATTTGAACTCTGTGCTTGATGACAATAGAACCCTAACATTAGCCAACGGCGATAGAATTCCTATGGCTCCTAATGCGAAAATCGTGTTTGAGGTGCATAATATTGACAATGCTTCGCCTGCAACAGTGTCAAGAAATGGAATGATTTATATGTCAAGCTCGATTTTGGATTGGAAACCGATTATGCGGGGTTAGGTTTTCAGTCAATAACCAATCATTAACTAAATTACTAAGTTATTATCCCATCTTCATTCGTATTTTAGCATGGCTACTGCGTAAAAACCCAAAAATGAAGGAGGTCGTGATGAATGTCTTGGAGAAATTCTTTGATGATTCTTACCGTTATGTAATAGAAAACCTGAATCCTAAAATGGAGGTCAGTTTAAATATTTTAAACGACTTTGTTGCTACCAGACTCCATTATTAACTTCTCCCATCCTTAGCTCCTTGAATGCAACTATATCAAGCAAATTATTGATTTATTGGAAGGGCAACTTCAAGATCGGGATGAAAAGGACTTGTCAGACGATCACTTATCAAAACTTGTCATTTTCGCAGCTATGTGGGCACTTGGTGCTCCGCTAGAGCTCGAAGAGCGAAGTAAACTGGAGAATCTTCTTCGAAGTAACCACGCTGATCTTCCCTTACCTAAAATATCTAATGATGATAAGTCGCAGACAATGTTCGAATTCCTAGTCGATGCTGAGGGTAATTGGACACATTGGAGCAGCAAAGTCGCCGATTACGTCTATCCACACGACACAACACCCGATTATACAAAAATTCTCGTGCCAAATGTGGACAATACAAGAACTGAGTTTCTTATTCATACGGTTGCAAAGCAATCAAAACCAGTGCTTTTGATTGGGGTTCAGGTGAGTGCTCATCTCTTCAGTTGACAGGTTATTGTCATTTATTGACATTGGCAATTGCTATCATTTCATATCTTTTTAGGGAAGCGCAAAAACAGTGATGGTCAGGAGCTATTGCAGTCGAGCTGATCCAGAAACGAATTTGCTTAAGACGATAAATTTCTCCTACGCAACAACACCGAATATGTTCCAGAAGATTGTGGAGAGTTTCGTGGAAAAGCGAGTTGGTTCGACTTTTGGTCCCCCGGTGGGCAAGAGGTTAACGATTTTCATTGATGATGTCAACATGCCAGTGGTAAATGAATGGGGTGATCAAGTGACGAACGAAATTACCAGACAGATGATGGAAATGGGAGGTTTCTATAACCTTGAAAAACCTGGGGATTTCACAAATATTATAGATGTTCAAGTAAGTTGTGAATTGGGCTGTGGGGGGGGGGGTTCTATGTGGTTCGAAATAAGACTGTTGGTACATTGTATGGCTAAATGATAATGAAAAAAATATAAGAAAAATATATACACAGAGTGATAGGACTTCTATTATGAGCACGCAATACTGTCTATGGCTAAAGTTATTTCCAATTACCAACTGGAAACAATTAGCATTGGGTAAAGAAATGTGTCCAACATCAGCAATAGAAATATCAGAGCTCATTGAAAGAAGTAAAGCATGAAAGCTGAGACATTCGTAGCAGTCATTTTAGTTGATGTCAATGTAGATCAATAGTCGATATTCAAGGGCAATTATGATGAAGGCAGAAACTCTGGTTCTACTTGGTTTAAATCAGCATTCGGCTGTAAGTGTTTTATATAAAATCGTGTGCATTGATATGCGGTATTTTGAGAGATATTTAGAAGCTATTTAATCCTCAATTAGGTGATAAATCAGGCAAAGTGCATTTCAGTAGTTTGTCCTTTTCAAGAAAACACCCCCAACACAATATTTCATAAAAACACAGAGTAATAATTGATTAGTCATCTTACCATAACTTGTTACATACATGAATTGGTTTGATTAGATGATTTATTGATAATATTTCGGCAAGATACCACCGTGGCAAATCAGCTGTAGAAAAAGCAATCAATAACAAACATCCTACAGTTCTGGATCATGTCTAATTGTAATGTTGAGTCATCTCGGTTAGGAATGAGTCATGTTTTAGGAACTCATCAGAAAGGGGGTGGGAAAATTGGGACACTTCACTCAGCTATTAACTTTGCGTCTTTATTCATTATCCAAACTTTCTATTTGCAGAATATGTTTATTCCTGTGTAAATCTAGGTTATTGCAGCAATGATACATCCGGGAGGTGGTCGAAATGACATTCCACAGCGCTTGAAACGTCAGTTTTCAGTATTCAATTGCACCCTTCCCAGCGATACTTCCATGGACAGGATCTTTAGCTGCTTAGCGGAAGGACACTTTTGTGAAGAACGTGGTTTCTCTCCCGATGTACGAGAGCTGGCAAAGGTGTTGGTAACCGCCACACGCCTCCTTTGGCAACGAGTCAAAGCAAAGATGCTTCCCACACCTGCAAAATTCTATTACGTCTTCGATTTGAGAGATCTTTCAAGAATTTGGCAAGGTATGCTACGGGCAAAATCTGAAGCTATATCTTCTTCAAAACTACTCATCTCACTATGGTGGCATGAAACCACTAGAGTTATTGCTGATCGGTTCATGGATTTGGACGAAAAGAAGTGGTTCGTTGAGACACTGGAAATGCTTGGCAAAGAAGCTGGAGGTGATGAAATAGTCTCCGAACTGAGCTCCGAAGAACCTTTCTTTGTTGATTTTTTGAGAGACCCACCGGATGCAACTGGTGATGAACCAGACGACTTTGTTTTTGAGGCCCCAATAATTTATGAACCAGTGGAAAGCTTAGAAGCTTTAGCAAAAAGACTGACATATTTCCAGGCAAGTGTAACTCTAGTATGAATTTCAGAAGTTTGTTATCACACAAATCGATGTTTTTCTGTTTTTAGGCTATGTATAACGAGGCAACACGCGGAGCCAAGTTTGATTTAGTTTTCTTTACAGACGCCATGGTGCATTTGGTGAAAATTAGCAGAATTCTTCGAACGCCCAAAGGCCATGCTTTGTTAGTAGGAGTTGGAGGTTCTGGAAAGCAGTCGCTAACAAGGCTTGCCTCGTTCATTGTCGGCTATGAAACCTTCCAGTTAACTCTAACGAGATCTTATAACGTAGCAAATCTGATGGATGACCTAAAACTCCTCTACCGTTTGGCAGGTCACCAGGATAAAGGTGTTACCTTTATACTCACAGACAATGAGGTTAAAGAGGAGGCCTTTTTAGAACCGCTAAATAACATGCTAGCCTCTGGTGAGGTTGCTGGTCTATTTGCTCGAGATGAAATGAATGAAATTCTTGGTGACTTGGTTCAGCCAATGAGACGTGAGTTCCCTCGACTCCCACCTACCAATGAGAATCTCCAAGATTATTACCTGCTCCGTGTGACCCGTAATCTCCACGTATGTCTCTGCTTCTCCCCAATCGGACAGAAGTTTCGAACGCGAAGTCTGAGATTCACAAGTCTGATCTCGGGCTGTACGATGGATTGGTTCCAGTCATGGCCTAAAGAGGCGCTGGTTGCTGTGTCGAAGCATTTCTTAGAAGATTTCGATATCGTCTCTAGGTCTGAAGCGACACCTGTCAAATCTGCGCTGGTTAATATTATGGGAACGTTCCATGTAAGTTGTCTACTTTCTAAATCACATGGATCACTTCGTCTTAAAGTTTTTAAATTTTTACATCTATCATCTTGGCTGTCAGTGGCCTTTGTTGTTAAAAATGACTACATTAAAAGTGTTGTTAGTAAATTTGTATTGATTGTTTCGTTAAGGTCATGACGATTTCGTTTACGAAAATTAAATATGACCAAAACTTCAAGCCGATGAATAGCGTCTAATGACAACGCGTTAAGCCAAGTTAACGTTCATTTCAAATTTGAAGGTCTTCTAAGCATTGAAAGTCCTTCTACGCTAGATGCTGAATAGTATAAGATCAGATTTGGTACTTCCTCCAAGTTACTTATCACCTATTGTAATTTATCATTATCCATTTTCTCTTCAAGGTAGTTAATTTGCTTTTCGTCAACTAACTCGTTTTAGGTTCATCGATGATCCAAAGGCAGATGAGGTGTTGCTACTCTTGTAAGTATGACTTTGTATCATTTTAGGATCGCGTGTCGATTGCTTGTCAAGACTACTTTCAAAAAATGCGTCGGCAGACTTACGTCACTCCAAAATCCTACCTCTCCTTCCTTGCCTCATATAAAGCAACCTACTCATCAAAACGTAGGGAAATCGAGGCTTTAGCTGGAAGAATGGTCTCCGGTCTCGAAAAGCTTTCAGAAGCTACAGAAGCCGTAAACCGACTTTCCGAAGGTCTGACAATGATGGAGAAGGAACTTGCGGCTGCTAACACAAAAGCGGAGAAAGTGCTGACTCGGGTTAAGCAGCAGGCCAGTGCAGCACAAGCTGTGAAGGAACAAGTTCAGGTTGTGAAGGATAAAGCCGAAACCCTTGTTAAAGCAATCGAAAAAGATAAAGGAATTGCGGAGGAGAGGCTAGAAGCTGCTAGACCAGCACAGGAAGAAGCTGAAGAAGCTTTGAAAACTATTAAACCTGCGCATATTGCCACGGGTAAGTGGGAAGTAACAAGAAGTTACTCTTATCTATTTACCCATTAAACCACTACCTTACTCCTTCTCAGTGCGTAAATTGGGCAGACCACCTCATCTTATCATGCGGATCATGGATTGTGTCCTCATTCTATTTCGAAAACCACTAGATGCTGTGACTCCTGATCCCGAGAAATCTTGTCCAAAACCATCATGGGCGGAGGCTCTAAAACTAATGGGAAATACTGCATTTCTGTCGACTCTGCTTAACTTTCCAAAGGTAATTTATTTATTAATTTAACAAAGGCCATATGATAAAAGTCTTCTCGATAATAATCTAACTATAACCACACTCAGGTGTGTAGACCAGTGTGCTCATTCATATTAATTATTGAGAAAAACCACTGGAAGACAACCTGAGGGATATGAGTCGTTCATTTCGAGATAAAGGATAGGCTACGACTTTCTATCACACTTTACGCTTATTGGAAGGCTAAATCAACGTGAATTCACGAATAATTGTATCATCGAGGGAAGAAAAATCCTGATCGCTAAAAGTAGGCTATGGGTTGTTGAACCAACTCGGTGTAGCATTGTATTGTATTACTTTGTTCATATTTAAATTGAGAATAAAATAAGTGCTGTTAAGTTGTTCAACACTCTAAAGTTTTGCCGAGGATAGATGTGTGAAGCTTGTTTAAGATCACAACTCGAGCTATTTAACTGTGCACTAAAACACTTATTCAATGAAACCGTATATATTGTCCAGTTACTTATGAGTTTCAAAGGAGACTAACTCGACTATTTCAATGAAATAGACTAATCAACGTCCTTTTAAAATAGCATCTAGTGGAAAAGGAAATAAAATGACTCGTCAAAAAATTCGTGCATTCCCCCCCCCCCCTCTTTTTACTTGAATTGTTGGACTGCTAAGGATGCACGTCGCCTTATCAAAACCCTACCACTAACACACGCTTAAAATAATATGCTAAATCAGCTATATCGATCTTTTTACAAAAAACTGAGTCTGTATTGGTAAATCTGGGACTATTTGGTAACAGAGTGAGCAATTGAGTCGTAAAATGTTCTCCTATGACAATACGTTGCCTCAAATGCAAAGACATTGATAGTTTTCGTTTTATGTCATCAAATCTATGTTTTAGGATACGATAACTGACGAAACAGTGGATTTAATGAATCCTTATTTCGAAATGGACGACTTTAATCTGGAACAAGCTAAACGTGTTTGTGGCGACGTGGCTGGCCTTTGTTCATGGACTAAAGCAATGGCCGCATTCTTCGCTGTGAATAAAGAAGTTCTTCCACTAAAGGTATGAAATCGGCAGATGATCCGTTTGTGCAGTTTTGATCTTTTTTGATTCATTTCTTTCTTCAGAATAATCTGGTTATTCAAGAAACGCGCTTAGCACAAGCGAATTCGGAACTAAGTAATGCTCAAGCCCAGTTAGACGAAAAGCAAGCTGAGTTAGATCGCGTCCAAGCTGAATACGATAAGGCATTGGAAGAGAAACAGAAGTTAGCTGATGACGCTGAAGCTTGCCGAAGGAAAATGGACAATGCTACAGCTCTTATTGAAGGCCTTTCAGGTAAACTACTGATTGGGACTTAAGTATGTAACACTTCTTAAAGGTGAGAAGATTCGATGGACCGATGCCAAGGCTCAATTTCAAACTCAAATTGAGAATTTGGTTGGAGATGTTCTTCTGGCCACAGCATTCCTTTCTTATGCTGGTCCCTTTAATCAAGAATTTCGGAACCTTCTCAATCAACAGTGGCATAATGAACTATCTCGAACCCATATACCTAGGTCACCTGTACGGTAGATTTGGTCATCGATTATTTTGTAGGATTTAAGTATAGTTAATATGCTTGTTGATAATACAACTCTTGGAGTGTGGAATCTCCAAGGATTACCTGGAGATGACTTATCTATCCAGAATGGGATGATTGTGACTATCGCCAGTCGGTACTCATTACTGATTGATCCACAAGGTCAGGGTAAGGCTTGGATAACGAATAAAGAGTCTGATTCAAATCTCCTGGTAAGAATTTCATAAATTCTTGAACTGATATCAATGTTATCTGTTTCTCTTTAGGTGAGCTCCTTGAATCACAAATACTTCCGTAACCATTTGGAAGATGCCTTATCACAAGGTCGTCCTCTATTAATATCTGATGTTGGTGAAGAGCTTGATCCTGTACTGGATCGTGTTCTAGAGAGGGATTTTGTGAAGGTTGGAACGACCTACAAGGTCAAAGTCGGTGACAAGGAATGTGATGTTGATGTGAAGAAATTCCGACTGTATCTGACGACCAAGCTGCCAAATCCCTCATATAGTCCAGAGGTGTTTGCTAGTACTTCTATTGTTGATTTCACTGTTACACAGAGGGGTTTGGAAGACCAACTTTTACGCATAGTCATTATGACAGAAAAGAAGGTAGGTGTTATCCATTTATTCGTATAAATTTCAGCTAAATAATACATAATTAAATCAGACCAGTTATAGATCATTCTAATATTGTAATTGGTTAGGAAATCACTTATCTTATACTTGAAATAAGGGGAATTTTTACAAATTGTATTGTTGTCTTCATTAGGATTGATTCTCCAATTTAAATTTTCCTCTATAAATATAAAAATTACTGAACTTTACATCTTGTGATAAGAAAATGGCCAAATTTGCATCCTATACCTTCAACTTTAGTGAAAGTACTCCCCCAATCCTCAGCTCGCTTTTCTTTATATTTCCATGATTTCACAGTCTTCTTTTTAAATTAATCATTATTTCACCCTTTTCCACCGTTCTATATTTGATATTGAGATTTCCATTCATTGTATCTATAAGGAACTTGAAGCTGAACGCACCAACCTGCTTGAAGAGGTCACAACCAACAAGCAGAAAGTTAAGGACCTAGAGGACAACCTTCTTCTCCGACTCACTTCCACAGAAGGCAGCTTGGTGGAGGATGAATCGTTGATCAAAGTTCTTCGTACTACCAAAGCTACAGCAGAAGAGGTGAGAACGAAACTCTCCATAGCCGCCGAGACGGAAGTAAAAATTAATTCCTCCCGCGAGGAGTACCGCCCAGTTGCTACAAGAGGATCTGTTCTCTATTTTCTCATTGTCGAAATGTCTATGGTGAATGTGATGTACCAGACGTCATTGCGGCAATTCCTCGAAAGGTCGGTGTTTGCGTGTCAAATTACACCCCGCATAAGAATGAATGGGTATAAAGGTGACTTTCTGCATGTTTATAGGTTTGATTTATCAATGGCCAAGTCTCCGAAATCCTCAATCACACAAAAGCGCATTAAGAGTATCATCGATTACCTCATGTTAGATGTCTTCCGTTACATTGCCAGGGGGTTATATGAAAAGGACAAGTTTACTTTCACTCTCCTCTTGGCCTTGAAAGTGGCTCTTCAAGAGAAGAAAGTTTCGCCTGAAGAGCTTCAGATATTTATTAAAGGTAAAGCACGTTTGGATGGATTGTAATATTATTATATGCTACCTGATTCATTTTTATCTTTCATTCAATAGGTGGCGCGGCTCTGGACTTGAACGCGGTTGAACCGAAGCCAAGGCCGTGGATTCAGGATATGACTTGGCTCAATCTAGTGGAACTCAGCAAACTCTCTGCGTTTTCCAATATTCTGAAGGATATTCCACGAAAAGAAAAGGTTTATTGCTTTGACCTGATTGATAAGAACAGATTCTTGAGTAGTCATAATTCTAATAGGTATCATTAGTAACAACCAATTAATTTCTCATTCTTCTACATCTGAAGCATTTGTGCAACTTGACAGAAAACCAGAGTTGTGAAAAATTCTCATTTGAGTATGAATTTCAAACGAATATCTTTTTAACCAATTCACTTTTTAATCAGCGTTCTTGCAGTGACATTTTGCATACTGGTTAAACCTTCCTATTCCATCCAGGATAGTGTTAGCAGTACTTGGTTTATGTAGAAGATAGCTGTACCAAAGCCCCTCTTATGAGGAACTCCAATTTAATCACCCCTTGTCAACCAGAATTAACTAATGTGATCAGTTATTGACCTCTCTGGGTGTTTAAAGAAGGGGACTGATTTCTGACCTGCCAGACGCGTACATTAAACACTGCTCAACCTGAAGGTTGATTAAGTGATTAAGGAGATCATATACTCACATCTTCAATCAACCGCAGGAAGAACTCTAGGCCTATTAATTAATGTTCACTTGTGCAAGTCGGTGACGCGGATTGGTTATTTCTGATAAACTAAAGGGGGCGTTAAATTACGAGTGACCCTAGGATGCCTCCCACTTTGTATGATGGGCCTAGAAGCTGACTAATTTCAAAAGAATGTGTAAGAATGAACTTGCAGCCTTATATCCTTAAGGGCTTATGGGTTCCTTAGGATGAGAGCACTTGTTTTCTCTTATGAAGACAATATAGTTAATTATAGCAGGACTCTTTAAAAACTATCCTTAGTCGTGGAAGTGCTGGTTTGATAGCGACGCTCCAGAGGACAATCCACTTCCAGGAACCTATGAAGTTTCCCTCGAGCGTCAAACATTTAAACGTCTTCTACTGGTGCGTTGTTGGTGCTTGGATCGTTGTTCGCCCATGGCCAGACGCTATATTGGGGAACTTCTCGGCAAAGGCTTTGTGGAACCTGTCATCACAGATTTAGAGGCAATGGTCCAAGAGGATTCGGATTCCCACACTCCACTAATCTGTTTCCTTTCTATGGGATCTGATCCAACTGAGAATATTGAGCGTCTGGCAAAGAGATTAGGATTGGGTTCGCCCCTATGCTAATTTATTATTCATTTCTTTGAAATTCGACTATATGTAATGATTCCTTTTCATTTAGTTTGTGATACAATTTCCATGGGTCAGGGTCAAGAAGTGCATGCGCGAAAACTACTTTCGAGTAGTATGGCGGAGGGGAAATGGGTGCTACTGCAGAACTGCCACCTTGGATTGAACTTCATGGATGAACTTTTTGATCTGGTGAGTAAAGCTGAATTGTTTATGCTAAGGAGTGAAGACTGGAGGATGTGTTTTACTTTAACGATCTCTGATTATCGGAAGATCTGCGTTAACTCAAGTTTATTTTTCCTTTTGCACGGTATTTAGGGGAGAAAATGTGGTAGGTCACTTTGTGTTGGAAGTTATCCGTCCATCGATTGAGTAAAAGATGAAGGTCAACATTTGATTTCTTGAAAGTTTATAAGAGACGAGTATTGAAATTAAATTTAACAAAAATAGGAGAATTTGTTGTGATAAATTCCTTCAGTTACGATATATTCATTAGTCACTGATGGTTACGGTCATTCCAAGCGCATTTATTCATTTTGATTCATCAGTTATCTATTAGGTGAGAATAAATTGATTAGTCATCTGCGTACTTGGGAGGCCACTGAAAGGAATATTTAGAACCTTGGATGGACTTTAAATATATATTTATTTAATATCAAATTTCGAGCGTCTTGATGGATATCATTAGCCCTTTAGTTGACTTCAGGCTTCACAGAGAGGAAGGTACATCAAATTGAAAAAGTCGAGAGGGGGGGGGAGACAGAAGAGTGTTTCAAAGATGTAAAAGAGACAAACACAAAGGTAGAAAAAAGGTGAGTGAGGATCAAGGTCTTGAAGTGATAGGTGTTCAGAAAGCCAACCATTTAATTCGCAGTTAAAGTAGAAAGTAAAAATTGATTCCTAAATATTTAGTATTTGAACGTAACGCAGTTACGGTAAAGTGACAAATTCCGTTGATCAAGATTGATTGGGATAGAATTTTATTGATCGGGGTATTGCTTCTTCAACATGGTTATACACTTTTAAAACTTAAATTTGTAGCATTTTTAAAATACAACGCTTGGAGCTTTCATAAATTCAGTTTCAGAGGAGTTCAAGATAGATTACTGAAATACGGAGACATTAATTACATGCCAGCGTTTGCAGCTAAAAGGACACCATTTCTGTGCCATGGGCGAGTTAGATGCACAGCTAGTTTAATGAGTTTAGTGATTAAATATGTGGGAGTAACAATTTTGTTAAAAGC
>UZAE01012213.1:0-37975 GCA_900617975.1 Rodentolepis nana
GAAGAGTGATTTGCAGATGTAAAAGAGACAGACACAATGACAGATAGTTGGGTAAGGTGAGTACTGTAGAAGTACTCGGATATGAAATGCAGTGGGGTCATGTTAGTTAGAAGTCAGAAGTCAACTGCCGGTTAATAGACATTTTTGCCGTACGAGTATCGTTGCCTAGGGTGCACCACGGAAAGGTAAGTCTATCGCAACCCCCAATTTCTAATATACTTGCATATCCAACTATCAATGAAAACTATGCTCAGTAAATGTGTAATGTCAGCAAATTTGTATCTTATAAATAATGAATGTTTGAAAAGTACTCAATTCAATGAGGTGGCAAAACTCACGAGACGAGAGAAAACGGTGAAATAACTTGAACACGGGGCTATGAGTTAATCAAACTGTTCACCCTTTTTAGCCCAGAGTCTATTTAAAAACGCTTGGATGTAATTGTAAAGTGAGTAAATTCACGAAAAATTGCTTTACTAACTATTTTGCAAATGCCTCTTTAATTTTTTTATTCAGCTTGTTTTTCATAATGTTACACCCTTATTATCATGCACACAAGTATCACTTGCCGTTCCTGAAGGTGTGTATTTAATTACCGGATTGGGAAGAAATGCGTTTCTCCTTGATGATTATCTGCATGAGTGCGTTTGAACCAATCTTCTGTAGGCGCGTTCGTTTTTTGTTTTTACTATTGGTTTGAACGGTTAATTACTGCTTACCATGGTGACCAAAATCAATGGACTTTTGTGAACTATATACAGTGGCTCAATGCTCTAAGGATAGTTAACTCGGCTTCTTTTATTTGTTGCACTACTATGTAACGAATAAAAGACGGAAGCTTGATACAGTATTTAATGCTTGAGTTGGTTTCTTTTGCAAAATTTAAATGATTACGTTACTTTTGCATATTATGCTCAATTGCAAGAAAAAATCCCGCCACCCCCCTGTTGAATTATCTGGTGCTAGGATATTCTATTTCCGAACCACACTTTCGAACTAGTTTTAGTGTTCGAAGCAAGTTAATAAAATTGTGCTTACCCCCCCCCCCCCTCCCAACCATTATGCAAGTTATTGTCTACAGAAATTTCAAAGTAGGTTTTATTTGCCAAAATAATTTTCTATTTCAAAAAATGTGTCCTATTGATAGTTTCGGAAAACGCAGACTTATCAATTTATAGATTAAATAGAATGTCGATAAATATTTACACATCGAATCGAATTTTTCTTCAGAATATTTTTAAGCATAAATAAAAAATGCATAAAATCTGCCGCATTTCACCAACTGCTGGTATTATTGATTACTTAGGACAATTTTCAAATTACTGCCAATTAAGCATTGATTTCTATATTAATTGATTAAGCATTGGAAGAATTATTCCCAGGGGAGGTAGGTTTTATATCGTGTTACGTTGATTAGCTCTTTATTTGCAATTTGAAAGGAAGAGAGAATGTGATTGCTACCAAAGGAAAGGCAGTTTGAAAGACAATTTGAGCCACTCCACCAACCGTGGCCACAGACCGAGAAATAGCATATTGGGAAAGAGAGTAGAAGGAAAAAGGCATAAATGGAAAATTGTAAAGACCTTAAAGCCTTGGATTAACCATCAAGCTTAGGAATCATTTTATTGCGCTTATGTCGCTTAAGTCTGATTAACGCTGAATGTGAGCGGTTGGGGAAGAAAGTGCCATTTCGTGTGAGAGAGTAAGAGTGAATTCACATGCTTGAAGGTATCACGCTTTTGAGGTTCAAATTTTTTTAAGCATTCCAACACTAGTTAAACCGATTGTAATTTGTGAAACCGAACTTGATTACCCTAAAAAAGAATGCATAATTTTGTTCTTATCAGATATATTGAAAAATAGCAAGAATGCTAACTCTTATAAAGTAAAATAGACTACTGTTTCACCTCCTGTCCCCATTAGAAGTCCTTTCGGCAAGGCTATAGTTATTTTGATACAAAAAATGAAGACAATTCTCTCTAAGCACAAAAATTCTTGCCTGTGCATACTGAAATATAGGGAATGTCTGAGTAACCAGTAGTTTAATAAGACCTTAAAATTAAGCATTGGGAAATGTATAAGAAATCTCAGAGGACACCAGAAGGCAAACGTCTATTAAATTTTGAATAATAAATGTTATATTGTGTTAATTGCAGTTGATTCCAGGCTTCGCAGAGAGGAAGAAACATCAAAGGGACAAAAGACGAGAGAGGGGGGTTGAAGGGAACGGAAAAATGTTTCAAAAATGTAAAAGAGACAGACACAAAGGTAGGAAAAGGGTGAAGTGAGTACTGAGGAAGTAGTCTAATATGACATACAGTGGGATAACGGTAGTTCGAAGTCAGAAGTAAAATGCCAGTTAATAGAATTTTTGGTCATATGAATATACATTGCCCAGGGTGCACCACGGGGAGGTGAGTATATCGCACGCCCTCGTATTGACTAAAATAAGAACTGCTATGCATTTAGTTTGTAAAGATTTCGACTTTTGAGCAATAATTATGAATCCTATGTCAAAATAATTAATTTTTTTCACCATGAAATTAATTAAGAGCTTTAATACAAACAACGCTTATTAACGAAAAAGTAGCCAATTGGCATTTTATTGACCACCGTAGCAGGACATTTGCTCTTCATTATCCCCAATTTGAGCATTTCCAATAGATGTGGTTTCAATGAAAATTTCTTTAATTGAAGGTGTTTTATTGGCAACCGAGACAGGAGATTAAGTAATGGCAATACTTTATCTTAAGATCGTTTGCTCAAAGATCCTTTTCAATATCGTTTTCAATCTCTTTTTGTTGGAAGTTCGCAAAATTACCATTTCCTTGCGTATCTTCGGATTTACTTACTTCATATGAATACGTGTTTAAATCTCACGTCTTCTTTGAAGCTATTATTACCAATATCTACTTATATATATATATATATATATTTCACCTAAGTATTTCGGTGCCATTTCAACACATTTCAGACCTGAATTTATTGCCAAAATATCTTGTTCCAAAAGGAATAATCATATGCTACCTATTTAAAAATCACTGCATTTGCCACAAATATGAATAAAGCTTCTTTTGCAAAGGCTTTCCACTTGACTGATTTTACCCGAAATTAAATCCACCTAAATTCTAAAATACGCAAACAACTACTTTCAACTTGAAAATCGTTGTACTAGTAAGATAGTTGGAATTTTAAAAAATAGGCCAGTTCACCTCATATGTCGAACAAGAAACGTTCTTTTATGGTTCTCCAGCTAATAGGTAACATGAGGTGTCTTTTTGGACATCTATAGAACTAGAAAACTGCAAAGTTATTTTATAACATTTTTTGTATTAAATATTTCCTAATTCAAGGAATAAATATATTAGATTAGACATATATTTAAAATTCATGAATAATTTTAGCATTATATATTCTAAATTGCATCTGAATTATTTTATTTGTAGCCAGCCTATTGTTTGTATCCAATATTGCTATAGTGATCATTATGGACAGACAATATACTGAAAGCATTACAGTACGTGAATCGACGCAATATATCCCATTGAAAGTTCTCGTTATTTAGAGAATTTATAATCCGATTCGATTGCAAGCATTTCTTAATCAAGCTAGTAAATTTTTCAATAATCGAGCCGACTAAATAGACAATTTTAAACTTTAAGCGCATTAAAATCTGGCAGTCTTGTTTTATTAATTAAATTAATACGGATGATTTTAATATAGTGGTAGTGACTGCAAATAATTATCCTCAAAGTTGTCATATTAAGTAAGAGTTCAAACAGAAGGGCTCTATTAATTGAAACAAGGCTGCTTGTGTAACTGTGAAGAAACAAGGGTTAACTTTAATGTCTATATCACTGCCTGAGTTATTGAATTTCGATTCATATAGGATAACGTTGCAATCAGGTTGTTTCGATAAAACCCATTTAATTTTTGATGGGAACAAAACATTAATGAAAATAGATGGCATGAAATGCATGCTTATAAAATCAACTGGTCAACAGTGTGACGATATGGTCTTGTTATGGCCTCATTAACTTCCGAAATAGACCACAGCTTACAAATTTCAATAATGCTAAAATGAGATTAACACAAAGGTTTTCTTTGCTCTAAATTTTTAAAAGAAAGAGTCCTAGATTTTAACATTTTATGAAAGATAGACTAAATTTATAAATAATCAATATTAATTTTTAGTTAACTTTGTCTTGACTAAAGATTGCCCATATTTATCCATGCAGTTGAGCATTGAATCCACTTTCAATATTTTTTCACTATTTTTTTAAATGCTTCCTACGCAATGATTGGACCAATGATTGCACTGAGAATTCTCTGTTTCGGATTTAAATTGTATTCTATTACCGTTTTAAAGTTATTTCTGCGTAGATAAGAAATGAAGATTAGTTCAAAGAAAAAGTCTGATTTTTACTGCAATTGGAAGCATCGGCAGTATCTAAACAAAAATGAATTAGGAGTCTCTTCCTATCGTCTCTTTCCCTTATGACAAGATAATTTGCTTGTTCACTACGTCAACAAGCAACTCGTTTAAAGCATTGAGACTAGACGGAGAGTACAAAATTGAGATATTTTTGACCACAAAATATGTCCTCAAATGAAGAAGAAGTTAACTAAGAGAAATTCTTGGACATAATGTTTTGGTGTTACCTGAGTGATAAATATCTGGAGGGGTTGTTAATGACACCACGGGTGGTGACAGACTAGAGAAGTATACTCTCAGTCTGCTCTTAAACACTATTCAATCATAACTGGATAGGAGATTTCACTGAAGTGCATAACAAAGGGTAAGTTCAATGAAAGCTCAAGAAAAGTTAGATTGAAATCATGATGACTATAATGTGAAGTCTCATCTGCTTTTTGCACAGTCACTTTTAACACTGTTCTAGTCGCGCGAGAAATGAGTTTGGCAAGGCTGATTTACTAACGTTGCTTACATTTATCATCAATCAATTGGGACGGCAAACATGTGTGAGCCTATCTAAAATTTTGCCACGTAAACTAAGACATATTGTGAACTTGTTGAGCCTATACTTAAAGTTCAGGAGGTGGCAAAACAAGCTGCAGGGCCTCTTTAACTGACAAATTTAATTTGAATGAAGATCACAGAATCAGGATTTTGGACTGATGCTGGTAAAGCACGGTAATCTTGGAGAGAAATTATGTTTGTTCGCTAATAACCAAGGTGAATCCCAGAGCACATGAAGTTTGTTACATTTTCCAATACCTATGAAAAATTAATACAATCACCTTTCATCATTGACCGTTTGAGCTAGAATTGTAGTTTGAAGCATCTTTGAAGATGTTGGTGCAAAGGCATATTTGGCAGAACTTGAAGTAGCATTTAGGAAACCAATATTTTTATGTGCTAGAAACATCAGAAGGCATTTTATCCCTAAGTTGTAGAGAATAAACGCTTATTGATTTATTTCTGCGGATAACTCTCAAACTATTCGTTGCAAAATAAAACAGATATTTTCTTGCTTTTAGCACTGTAGAACTCTTCAGAGATGGTAAACTTAGCCATTGACAATAAAAACGACATAAAATCATCCATCCAAACGGTGTAGTGGCCATCAGAGCATTGTTTTTGGCAATAATTTCCCATAAGTATATATTAATGCCTATCTTGAAAATACATTACATTCAGAAAGTTATTTGGTAAAGGCATTTGGAGATTAGCAAATTTATCAACCTAGATCTTTACACAGCACAATACAAAGGCTTGACACGGCATAAATAATTTAAAGGCTGCTATCAACACCTCTTGAACTGCCAAAATTGTCTGAAGTGAATGCGCAGTCTCTTGCAAGTGGAGCTCTTTAGCGGTTATTCTTAATAGAATTCACTATTCTAAACGCAACATCTGCAAAAAGGTACAAGATAATCTAAAAACAGTTATAAATCGCTGAAAAATGTTAGTTAAGTTTACTTATCATAATTTAAAGTGCAACTTTATTTTATAATTAAGCATGCCATGAATTTGTTAACTTCACTCCAAGTCCACTTACGCTTATATTGTCATAGGTTAACTTAATGAAATAAACTTTAAAACCAATTAATTAACAAAAAAAGTAAAAAATGTCCTTTTAAAACAAGAATTGGGCTTTCAGTAAGAATTATCTTTAGGTCAAAACGCAAAAATGTTATCAATATCGATTTAGATGAGACCTTTTTATTCCAATAAATTCCACTCAAATATATTGAAGAATGGAGTTAGAAGAAATTTGCACTAGTAATTTTACAACTCTTTAATTCTAAATGACTTGGCAGAATGACCTTAAAATAACTAAAACTAGGACTAGGGTTTTCTCTATTCTCACTTCTGTCAATTTATGGAAACCGAAAATAAGCCAAATTGCTCCAACGCTTTCGAATGAACTTTCTTCTGCTAGAAAAGGATCAAATTTAGTGGCTGTTAAGTTTTTTAAGTACACACCACACAAATAAATTAAAGACTTCTCCCACATTACTTGCTACAGTTTTATTAAGGTTTCTTCCTATTGGAGGAAATAATTGCACGATTTACTTCTAATTGGCCATTTCAAAAGAGACCATTTCCCAAAAGCAATCCCTAAAATGTAATTGAATCAGATAAAAAAGCAAAGTTCAGCTGAAATAAAGGAGATTTTCCAGGGTTAATTCTTTTTCTATTTTAATTGGTTCTATTACAGCAAATATGACATTAGTATGCTCGTTAGTTAGGCAGTGACAGGCGTAACAGTAGGGAGAGAAATAAAGACAAAGGTAGCCTTTGTCCAAAGCCTCCCTGTGTTTGAGGCAGTAAGTAGCGCATCATAATCTACCTCTTATAATCACAGAAGAAACTAGAGTGTGCTGGAGGAAATACATTTTCCTACGCTAGAGACTAGTGTGGTCATGCTTCTCTACTGAAGCGTCATTGATGTACTTCCCGTTTCATGATTGGCTACTGGATACTGAGTGGCTAGGCCAATCCCGTATGCGGACGTGAGGAGGAGAATGACTATTTGTCCAAGGAGCATGTGGGCAGTGTAGTTTTGTTGAGTTGCCTCTCAGATTCCATAAGTCATCCAATACCACTTCCATCACCTTCTGCTTCTTCTAAAATCACGTTTAATTCACTTCCTGTATCGAAGTTCTTTCTTTCTCCCTTCCGTCTTGTTCGCGTTGCTCAAAACTATAATACTTCTTTTTTGATCACGTGACTAACGTGAGGTAAGTCTCTACTGTATATTAGAGAAATGTCTTTCAAGGTACTTAACCCCTATAACTCCAGCAGAAAATTTCTGTATTTTAGTAAAAGTAAATTACAAACTGCATTTCGGCTTTCACGTTTACGATTTCACAGATTTTAAACGAAACTTTAGGCCAAATTTAAAGGCATGAACCTGGCTAGTGAGGGAACTAATACAATTAAATAGTTCACAAATGATACACTTTATGGATAATAATTCTGATGCATTCTAATATATTAAAGTTAAATATCGACTCATTAATTTGATCAGTATTGATCTATTTTTTTTATCTACTGTTAGGTGAAAACTGGACCCAACTATGCAATTCTTAAAATACCTCCTTCCATTCGTCTTCCTGCTGTCAACATCAAGGGGTGAACAGCTTCAATTTCAACTCCATTACACAGTTCGGGAAAATGAACATATTGGTTATCGAGTTGGTTACCTGAATGATGACCTCAGGCGTCAACAGACGCTCAATTTCTCCCGACTTTGCGGAGACGCAGACGGATGCAAGGATCTTCGCTATCGATTGCGAGAGCCATCCACTTATCTTGAACTGGATGAAACTACTTCCATGCTCACGACAAAATCCATTATGGATTTCGAACAACTATGCACAGCACAATGCCGATCAACCCTTGATGCCTTCCTAAGTGTCACTGTAAATGTTTGGCAGGATAAAAAAATCATTGCAGTCCTTCACGTAAGGATTCAGGTCATTGATATTGATGACAACAATGTTGAATTTCCTGAAGATATATCTCGTCCGTTTGTCCTTCGGTTGAAGGAGGTAATTTATCGCAAAGGAAAAACGATTGAACTTCCTAAAGCTGAAGATAAGGATATCACACCAAAATACTCAACTATCTCCTATCGATTGGAATTTTCCTCTTCCCAGTGGGCCTCCATGAAAATGGTTGAACTTACTGTAACTAATGACTCCAGGCCTCTACTGGTTCTAAAGGAAGACTTGGATTACGAGGAAGCTAAGGAATATGCTTTTTCTTTGGTTGCTAGTAACCCTGACATACATTCCGGTGTTCCAAAATCCATCTCTCAAGAAGCTAAAATTCCAATATTAGTTCAAGTTTTAAATATTAATGATATGGAACCTGTATTCTCGCAATCTGTTTATACAGTTGAATTACCCGAGGATGTACAGCCGGGAACAGTAATCTTTGAGGTATTTTAAAAATGATTGTGTTTTAATTTTTTTCTTTCCTATTAATAATATTATTGCTATTCTAATTTATTTATTGTAATTCGTATTGCAAAAACACGTCGAACGGTTTTGGTTAATTTCTTGCTAACCTAGTAACTATACGAGAAACAAATTGCCATTTGTTTATTTCATCAGATGAGTCAATCAAAAAAGCATAATGAAAATTTTAGACAATATTTTTGTGAATCAAAACTGTCATATGCTTGACATTCCATTTCCAAACTTTATTTATGAGCTGAATTGTAACAATTTTATTGGTAAGTTAGATGAAACTTTTTTCAAATAAATTTAAAAAAAGATAAAATTCTTTTACGGTAATAAAATTTGATGTCGCATTGTACCTTATTTAATGAGTATTACATTGTTATAATTAAATTATTACACACTACCCCAAATATATAACTTTTTTCAGTTAAAAGCCATTGATCGCGATGCAGATGCAGTGTTAACTTATTCAATTAACGCGGTCCCTGGAATGAACCAATCAACGCCGTTTGATGTGGAGCCGGATGGAAAAGTGCGTCTACAAGAGGCCTTCGATTTTGAAAAACGCGCTGATTATAATCTGCCAATCAAAGCAAGTGACGGAGAATTCACCGCATCCACCCGTTTGCATATTCGGCTTCTTGATGTTAATGATGAAGCACCAACATTTATTGTTAATCCTACTCATCTAACCGTCGAGGAAAATCAGCCACCAAATGTACTCGTAGGCCAGGTAAACGCGCTAATTGATTTATCTGTACCAACTAATTACTGCCGTGCACAAGCCGAAGCCTAGTTATTTAAAATAAAGCCAATCAATTTAAAATGATGTTTCAAAGGGTAGTAAAGAAAACGCTTTCTAAATTTTGTATTGAGTTGAGTTCCCAAATGCGAAATTCCAGATGCACATTTTAATTGCCTGTCAATGCAATGCACTCAGTGGGGGTGCACCAACGAATTTCAGCACGTACAACTTTACTTTTGATAATCCAAATTAGAAATTGCGCCACCAGTTCACGATTAGTAAGATACTCACACATAACCCATTCATAATATATAATTCGTCGCCTTTCATTTCTTTCATTTTTATTCTTACCTTTCTAACATGAGAGATATTCATTGGTAAACCCCTAACACTCACATTCATCTAATTCAGTGGTCATCAATAAATCCAACATGATAAAGTTTCCAAGATCGCTTCCACGATTCCTTCTGCTTTTATAAGAGAGAATGAAACTGGAGTAGGGAATTTTATCATTTGGGCATCCTGTCTCCCTACCTACATTTTGCATTCCACTTCTTCTATTTTCATTCTTATCCATCTTCCAAGAGAGATATTCATTATTAGTCCACCTGAACTCATATTTATTCGATTCAGTGGAAATGGGCCTTTGTGTTTCCTATTCTCAAGTCTGTTCGAATGATCGCATTAAGTTTAAAAAAATAACTATGGATTACTAATTCTGATAGGTTTGATTGCAAATGAGAAGTGAGTTCCCCAGGCCAATCGGCGAATCGTTGATATTTATTCAGTGAGAATTGGACAAACATTTTTATTTAAATAAAGTGCATTACGAATGTCACAAATATTTAAATAAATCTAACCAACTCATCAACTTTAACACAATTGACGGAAAGAGAGAGAATTAGTAAAATGAAGTATGTAGTTACAACATATATGTCTTTTTTACAATAATTGAAAGCGTTTTTAGCAAGGGAAGGGAATGTTATTTTTTTTCAAAAGAAATGATTTGTTTTTTTTGTTTCTGCTGCTCTCCCAATCAGAAATGGCCGCCAATTTCGCGTGCCAGAGACAGCATTCACCCTCGTATTAGGCTACTCCACAAGGCTCGAGTCGGCTACAGTGGCGGTTTTGTCAAAAAACACGTACCTCTTCCTGCTGATGCATGCAAATTGACCCAACAGCATTTTGGTAGTAGAGATGGGGGGGGGGTGGGTTTTCTGTTCTTTCCAAATTCGAGCGAATCGGGTAAAGGGTGGAGTTTACTTATTTTTGTTTCATATCCCACAATAGCCATTGAAATTAGTTGGGTAAAGTTTTAAAAATAACATGAAAATCTGCTTGTTCTTTTAATTGATTTCTTTTTATCAGCGCAGAAACTTTCAAATATCACATAAAGACACTTACTGAGGGTATAAGACATAATACCCCAAAACTAATATTTCTCTCTATATGACAATATTTAATATTTAATAAAATTGTTAAGGAAGCTTAAAGCACTGCCTTGTAATCAGCATGTAGATGTTATTTCTTTGTGACTTATAAATAGGAAAAAAACTGTATTTGCCTCATCAATTAGTGAGGCCTTGGCTGTTTATTATATGAATGTTAATATGCTTTTACTGCTATCAAAATTGCACTAACGAGCATGCAAATTAGAGGCACTGGATGCAATCGATGTCTAAGAAACAAGCAAAGGTTCTTGTCGGCACGCAACTCACAATATCTGCCTGGAAATTAATAAAGTTAAATTTATTATGTATCTTTTCTCAGCAAACGGTTGTAACGTTACTTTATTTTTTTTCAAGGGAATAAAAAAGTTATTTTGACGTGTTTCTCAAAACGACGTTTCGCTATCAAGCATCCGCATCTTGCGATAATAGCGGGGAAATAAAATTAAATTTAATTAACTTTTTTATGCGATGCAAAATTCGTTTTTTTCAATAATATTTTTAGCTTTTTCTAAATTTTTTTGAGACTAGCTGTGAGCTCAGTAAGCAAAGCATAAAATTTCCCATTGGACAAATTTAAAAAATTTTTATCTAATCCTAAAGTTGATTGGGATTTGCTTACATTTCTCTCAGCTTCCAATCATAATCAATCATCTTTTAGGTCGTCGTTCGAGATGCGGATACCTTTGCGGTTAACGGCTATCTGGAATGTTCAGAACCAACAGAGGACTCTGAACGCCAGCCTTTACGTTTTGAGCGTCGAGTGGTTCCAATACAGCCTCAATTACAACAGGAATCCACTACCGCTGTTCCGGAGTTGCAATTTGACCTTTATACACGCCAGAGTCTAGACAGGGAAGAGGGCGAGCCGGTACGTCTTGCTCGCCTGGTCTGCTGGGACGGGGTTGGAGGTGGCGTTGGTTTAGGGGGAGCAAGTGATTACATCTATGGTGGTGGCTCACTGACAAGCTCCAACAGTGGCCGTGTCTCTGTGCGACTCACGTCAACTCTCACCCTCTCTATTCACATTCAAGATCGAAATGATAACGCGCCTATCTTCACTCAATCTACTTTCACCGCAGAGTTATTGGAAAATAGTGACATTCGAAAAGAGATTATTCAAGTAAGATCACCTCTACTTTAACCGTGAAAGAGCGTGCTTATTTTTGCTTGAATTTGTTTGAACAAGACAATGTATTTAAAAATAGCAACTGGCAGAAAAGAAGATAATAGGTTGGGGGAAGGGAGTAGGTATTGTTAGGAAATATTTCAAAATGAAAAAGGCGTTGCTATAAAGGCTGGAAATATACATAGTGATAAATTTAAACTTTGGATAAATTAATCGGCCTCACATATGTGCTTATTGAAAAAATCAAAATTGAATCGGCACGCTTCTAACTATCATTGAATACGCGCCTGAATTATTCAAAAAAGCACCACTATCATTAGCTCAATGCTTTAACGTTTCTTGCATAATCGTAAATATAGGAAATGAGAGAAAAATTGAAAGCGTTTAGTTGGGGAAATGGAAAAAACCAACAGGGATGAAAAAATTATGGTTATTAACGGAAACAGGTGTGGCAAGCATAACCGCTCTTGTGTTATCGCGCTTCAGTTCACCCCAACCTAAATAGCATTTTCTCCGTCGAACAAATCTCCTCAAGTAAAGACAGAATAATAGGTGTACATTTTATTTGCACCGAAATTTGCTAATTAAAAAAAATGGGTGAAATTAGAATAAGGTAAAGCGAATTTAAAATAAAAACACCTCAATTAGGCATAGGTTCTCTAACCATTATTGGAATGTGAGGTCTTTAACTAAGAGTTAAGGAAAGACAAATCTTGTGTCATAAGATTTTGACAAAAATTTGACATGATACTTTTGCCTTTTTCAGCAACACTACTCTGATATTCATTTGTCGTTTGACATAGTCGCATAAAAATCAGAAAGGAATGAGAATTTCTTTCTTTGTGCTCATTGGTAAAATTATTTTAGTTTGCTTTCTAGTCGATAACTTGGACAATTTGAATAACAAAAAGAGGATCTGAACAGCAAGACTACTTGCTTAAGGTCTCTAAACATATCTCTCTTTGCACATCATGTCAAAGCATAAGTATATTTCATTAATTTGGAAGATTTCCTGATTTATACTAACGAATTAGTCTCGTCTTGGTCAAAGACCTTAAGTTCAAATACAGCATTAAGTAGAATTTCCTAATTTTTTTGGTTTAATATTGCTATATTTCGTCATTTTTCCATCGCTTCTATTGGTGTTTAACGCCAATTCTATTGAAACACGATCCGTGTAAATGAATGTATTTATTTCTAAGTTTGCACATTTTTAACAAGATTCACACTATGAGGAACCTTCTATTCTACTTCAGTTGACGTCAAAGGATTACGATACCGAGGAGAATGCCGTGACAAGGTACAGCTTGACTGACGATAGCGAAGACGCTTCTCTTTTTTATTTGAATGAAGAAACCGGTCGATTATACGCGATGACTCGTTTTGACAGGGAAACGAGGGATAATTATCAGGTAAAAATGTCATTTAGTATGTTACTTAATGAACATATATCATTTGAACTATTGGCACAACAATTACTTGCTAAATCTCCTATCATAATTGCCTTTTAAAATTAAAAAAAAGATGGATGTAAAAAATATTAATCGACTACCATTAGAAACAATTGTATATTATTACTGTCGATTAGTAACCAATTGACCATTCCTAACAAATTCTTTTGAACTATGTCAGATATTGTGTGTGCAACTAATAAGAAGGTAATCTGTCATATTTATAGAGCACTTTATGGCATTAAATCTTCCGGTGAAATTTTTAGACTAGAATGAAGTAGCCAGGAGAGCACTTTTTATTTAGATAAAATATCCTTTAATTTATTCTACTCTTAAACGAACTTCGTCTCATTTCATCTCGATATATTTTAAGCACCAGGACGGCTTCCATCTTCAAATGTCATTATTTTTTTGATTTATGACAATTGTAAAATAAAACCCCAGGACGATCAATGCAAATGGATCTTAATATTGCATGGATGAAACAAAATAGACTAAGTGTGCATTTCCCATAAATTTTGGATAAAGTCTCTGAACCTTAATGGGCACAATTTATTTCTAGGACTGCCTTTAATTAATTTACTCTAAGGCTCTCTCATCCACTGATGCACTTTTCGGGGGAACTAATTCTCTCCGATTTGTTTTGCAATTCATAGACCAGAATTAAAATTAAATGAATCTTGAAGGGCTTAAATTGACCAAAAAAAGCAAAAAGTAATCATAAAAAGGGTGGTATGCCCTACTTATTCTTAAAACAACTAGATATATGCCTCTAATATGAATGGAAATAAAATAAAATTATATTTACCTGAGGAATTTTAATTAACATAATGTGATACTTGGCTAAGGAATACATTGAGGAAAGCCCTTAGAAAACTTTTTTTCAATCAATTCGTTCCACATAAAGGCACGTCCTACTTTGGTGGCTCATTTCTAATGTGAATATGAATTATTTCTGCTGAAATTAATGAAACTATGTGCATTTTCACATTCAAAGTGGCTCAATGAATAGATTTATAACGAAGCCACAGAAATACAGTTCCAGGTGGAATTATTTCCGCTTTTATTAACAATAAAACCGATATTTTATGACTCCCTGCTAGCTGATTTTGCCTATTTATCAGAAAAAATTATCTCAAATGTACTATTATTAGCTTTACCAGTCGCATCATGAACCCGACAGATTCACAGAGACTTGATGTTAGTGCTCAAGCCGGCTTACAGAAAGGAGTGAGTAGATTATTCACTTGCCGGTGAAATCAACTCATAAAAGTGATCCCGAATTTCGTGTCATCAAAAAATGGCTAAAATTGCCTCTCTCACCCCCTCACCTCGCCTCCCCCCTTCCACCCCAGAGGTGAAATTTTTTCCGCATGGAAAAGGTGCCTACATTCAAACTGCGTTTTCATTTCAGTGAACAATAAAAAATAGTCAATGTGAGACGTAACTGAGTAGGTGCATGGTGTGAATGAACAGTGGTGGTAATAGGGAAGAAAACGAAACCTCCAAATTTGCCAAAGCTTCATCGTTGATTAACGAGAATTGGGAAATTTTCTTTAATTATTTCGAAAAATTAACTCAATTTAACTATCCTAATAATACTACTAAGGCACTGAGAGTAATTTCTTTTATAAAAACTCCTGTAAAATAGTTAAAACTGTTCATTTTGGACAAATTAATAATAATTGTTGCTACTATTGAAAAAAGGAAATACTTTAATAATTAGCACTTCAAAATTAAAGCAATTCGAAAATTGCTCCAAGTATCAAATCATCAATAATTACAAAACAATGACATATTACAATGTCAAATGCGCTCAAAAGAGAAACTTTATTCTGTTTTTAGGCTTTTAAGTTATCAAATGCTCATTTTGTTCCTTCGGATATGTTAATAAAGTTAACGAGTGGCCTTGTTTAACACAACAGGCAGTCACTATAGGCAAAAACTTTACCAAAAAGTGAAAATCTGCTTAAAGTTTTAATGTGGCAAAGCTAATATCTCCATTTTGGACCTTTAGATTAGAGCAACTCCGTACTGTTAATTAAATAAAAAATTGGGTTGTGATTTTAATGAGTAGAAAGAGATCACATTTGCAACGTTAATAGACTGATTTAAAATGTTTTCCATTAAGCTGAGCGCATTGATTTTGAAGAATGATCAGGTAAAATGCATACGTTTCAAATAAAAAAGTTGAAAGCTTGTTGAGTTCCCTCACAAAATTTGTAATTTATTGATTTAAATGAAAGTGATTTCCTCTCTTACAATGAGCTGCAAACAGGGTAGATTGAGAATTATGATAAGCACATTTTGTTCTTAAAGTTACAAAAATTCTTAAGTGCTAAATGTCGCATTTTTGAGTCCTACTTTGATATTTATACATATTGACCTCATTTCTTGGTAAGGTTGAGTCTTTACTTATGTCCTCATGACAAGTACTGCTTGTTTTACATGAAATCACTATAATTTGTTTTGTTTAATGATCGACTGTTAGAAAGCCTATGAAATGATTTTGAAATAGTCGAGAGAAACTCACAGATTTGAAAATATTTATTTATCTATATCAAATGGCAGGCGTTTCGATGGCTATCATTAGCCCTGTAGTTGACTTCAGGTTTCACAGAGAGAGTAGAACATCAAAGTGAATAAAGTCGAGAAGGGGGGACAGAAGAGTTTTTCAAAGACGAAGGTAGAAAAGGTAGAAAAAAGGTGAGGTGAGTACTGTGGTAGATGTCGAATATGACATACAGTGGGGTAATATTAGCTTGAGATTAGAAGTCAACTGCCAGTTTATAGACTTTTTGCTGTATGAGTGTACTCTGCCAAGGGTGCATCACGTGCAGGTGAGTCTATCCCACACCCCCAGATTTAAAAATATATATCATTCATCTGCTTATGGGATGTATTGGATTGACTCTCTTACAATTGGATTTGTAAGGTCACCTGGGGAGAAGACATAAATGCAGTTATTGGCCAGTCAACTATTTATGACTTATTCAAGCCTATGTTATCAAAATCACCCTGTCAATAGAGCGATCGCTTGACTTGTAAGCTTCTTCTTCCTCTCCCTTTAGTCCGGGTTGCTACAACTTTGACGAAGAACACGTTAAAGCCATAAATTCAGCTCACTTCACTTCTAACATATGCTGATTTTCTAATTAAGTTGCAAGTGGTGGCGTATGATGTCAGCCAAAACCCGTTGGAAAACCCTGGAGGAGACCATCAGACAGTCTCCACGGCCGTGGTGAACATTAAAATAATCGATATCAATGACCACACCCCGTTGATTCAAGAGGCAGGAGAACTTGCTCTCCTCGAAAACAAGGATCCAGGTTTCCTTGTTGGTCATTTGACTGCTACTGACCTTGATGATGGTCCGAATGGTGAAGTAACATTTGAGATTGTACCGGAAGATCCCCGAGCTGTTTTCAACGGACCACAACTCACTCAGGCTATAGGATTTCGGATGACGCCTAATGGCAGCATATTCTCCACACGACAGTTTGATAGAGAAGTACAGGTTAGTTGGGATTATTATATGAGCAGAAAATATGATTGTCTATCAGAGAATTTTAGGCGTTTTTTACTTGCATTTTATTTTTCCTCGGTTCGTTAATTTGCTCGCCTTAAATGCTAAAATCGGTTAACTCTTCCACCATTTTCTATGGTATGAATAGTATAAAAATGCATCTAGAGATAAAGAAAGGTATGTTTCAGTTAAAATTGAACTCAATGAGTATTCGTTTTATTTGACTTCCTTCTTTTCACGAAATAGATTTTCTTTATTCAACTTTCTATAAAACTGATAAAATTTTCTATGATCTATTCAAAGAGGATCTGCACAACTTTAAAATACGCATAGTGCAGTTTTACTGAATGATTTTTAAAAGAAGCAAGCCGCATATAGCTCATAAAAATAATTTGTTAAGTAATCTTTGCTTAACCCCAAAATATTAAATATTTTTTATCTACCCACAATGAATAAAAAGAATTTCATTTCACTTTGCCAACGGGGTATTCAGAGATATAAGTTGCTAGGCATTAAGCCCGTAGTGACAGAACAGTCACCAATGAGCTTCTTAACCTTCAGTTCAAGGTAATTAAAATGTAATGCAATAATAAATATTAAATTAGTTCGTTAAGTTGAATGGGGATTACAAAAGATTTATGTGCCCACACACACGCTCACACACAACATTAACTTGTAGTTGACCTCGACTGATGTCAGTCAATGAAGCCACCAAGATGATTTGTACAGAGTTTAGAATTATAAGAATACGAAAAGCCGCTTTTTTAGTAGGTAAGATTATTTTCAGTTGGCATGATAAGCATAAACTTTTCAAAGTGAGTTGACTTTAATTAAGCTCACTTTCTTTAGTAGAAAAAGGTGATAGGAGCAGAGCTTTTCAAAACTTTTTTTACCTGATTATTCTTGTAGTAAAATTGGATTGCTACCTTGCTACTCCATAAGGTGATTGGATACAACAATTCAATCACACTGATTTAAAAAGTAAATTATGAAGTGAAAATTAATGCCTTTGATTGCGTAACAACGGCCATGGTTTGTGTTTTTAAGGAAGGTATTTTTCCCAAAATATTCATTTTATTAGAAAAAAATAAGATTTCCAATATGTATCGTTGATTATTTTAAAGCCTAGACAGTCGTTAGAATGTGCTAATCAACAAGGTTGTTTCCTTGTATATTTTTTTGAACAAAGTTGTCTTTAAGGTCACTCACGAGTTATCGAAGTCTGGGAATTGTGGCTTTTCTAGAATGTGTACATCAATTGTAGACGAAGAGTGGGCCTTTCGTTTGTGTTCGTTGCCCTCTGCCCTTGAAAACAGGCTATCAAGCTAAGTACTCAGTTAAATTATACCAGGGATGATATTAACTGATGGGAACGAGAGAAGCAAGTTCTAAATCCTACTCAAGAAATATTTTATCATCTTAAAAGATGGGCAAATGAAAGCAGTGATATGTGAAAAGATTTCCTTCTCCTCCTTATATTTGCTGACTCAGTCGCATATGGCATTTTCACTTCCCAACTGAGAAGTACCGCAGTGAAGCGGAACATGGTTGAATAATTTATAAAAAAATATTTCGCGTGAGTTGTGAGAATACATCCTGTTCCATAAATAAGATTTAAAAATCCGTCATTCCAGTAGAAATAAATTAACAAATAATATTATGCTCTCAACTAAATTTCTCGCATCTTAATATGAACAAAACCTATATATTTATTGCCATTTTATTTGAATTATCACTTTAATAATCTGCATAATAAAAATGAGTTTCGCAGAAAATTAAACTTAAAAAGAATAATAAAGAGGAACAACTTACAGGGCTTAAATATTTGTGCTCCCACCATTAAAATTGTCATTAAAAACAGTGGCGCAAAATAACTGAAACAATTTTTTAAACTATGGAAAGCAGTTGACATCGAGTGACTGCACGTCAGGTCGCAAAATAGTGGCTTAATAAGGTGGAAATTTAAAGATCTTTATTTACACTTCGGCTTTTAGTGAAAAAAATTGTTCGCAAGGTAAGCGCAAATCAAAGGCATTGTTCAATCAGAAAGTTTGTTTTCGTAAATACCTGAGTATCTGAATGATCTGCGCAGTTAACAGGCTAAAAGAGCGGAGATAGGATGCAAGTGTTTAAGATTGACGAGCTTCATGGGCCGTTTCACTCAAGCTAAGTGCAAATTTAGAAATTGTATACTGTAAAATTGAATAAAATAATCCGTAGAGATACAATTGAGAAACGACCACCATTGAATGTACTAACTTGGAGGGCAGCAGCCATTAAATGTATAAAAAAATAATTAAAGTTATTTGGCTAAATTAAAATTATAAAAATTTAAAACTAAGTACAACACTAGCTCAGTAAACTATAAAATGTGTGCATTAGATTTTATGTCAAATGTATACATATCAATCTTCTGTTTCATTATTGTGGGCAAACCTTACCTTGATGACAAATAAAATATTATAATTGGTCTTTAGAAAGAAAAAAACCAAAATTTTTAAGCAAAGAAAATTGAATTTTATTGCCATTTCTTAATAAGAATTTTGCATTTTGAATGCAGTAAATTGCATTTTTACTTTTTCTAGCACGCTAGAGTAAAGCCGACTTATGTAATAATTTTATGCAGTTATCAAGTTTTGCTGTTTTGGATGATTTAGGGAGTTCACACACGGTTGAACAGTGATCAATTAGGATTCAAAGTTATGAACCCGAAATTTATTCCGACTGTTTATTTAATCTTACTTTAAGTCACGATACTGCTTCCAAGTTCAAGCGAATGACAAGTCACCCGACAATGCTCTCTCCTCCACTGCCCGAATTTGTGTCAACATTCTCGATGTCAACGACAATGCGCCCATCATACACTCAATTGAGGGTCCAGATGCACGTGAGTTCTAATACGAAATTTAATCAACATGCTCATGAGCGTTACCCTCGTAAAATGTTCTGATTCATGCCATTTGAATCCTCTAGAACTGAAAAGAAAAAAGAGATGAAGCAACTCAAGTTATTCACCGACTTTTGGTATGAGAAGTACTGAAATTCGTTTGAACACGTAAAGGTGTTCAATTAGACAACTTGGCCGGTGTGCTCTTTAACGGCCATTATTTATTCCAAATTGAAGGCGTTTTGATAGCAATCATTAGCCCTTTAGGTGACTTCGGGCTTCACAGAGAGAAAGGAGAGGAACAACAAGTGACAAGAAGTCGAGAGGGTGTACAGAATAACATATATATTTCAAATGGCAGGCTTTATGATATTTATCAGAATAATGATTCACAGATTTAAAATAGGCAGACAGACACAAAGGTAGAGAAAAAGGTAAGATGAGTCCCGTGAAAGTGGTTGAAAATGGCATACAGTGGGGTCCTGGTAGTTTGAAGTCAGTAGTCAACTGCCGGTTTATAGACTTTTTGCCATATGAGAATACGTTGCCCAGGTTGCAACACGTGGCGGTAAGTCTATCGCACACCCCTTAACGCCCATTGTAGTAAAGCTTAATACAATCAGTAATATTTGTAGTAATATTTGTAGTACTTAATTATCTCACTTCTTTCTACGATACTCAAGATACTGTGGTGAAAAGAAATTTGATATAAAGTATTTAAAGTGATACCAACGCGATTATTATTCTGACTTCGTTCAGACTCTAAAGTGAAATTTATGATCAGTTTCCATTGATTTATATCATTTTATATGATATTCAAGCTCTACCTACTTCTTCAATAGTCTATTTCAACCTTAGAAATTCAACGAAAACAATAATTATTGGGTGGATTCATAGGTTTCTAAAATGCGAAACAAAATTGCCCCAGTATACTTTGAGACTTATTTTTTGATTTCCCAGAGTGGTCTTCCCAGGAGACAAAATCTGGACACCTGTCTAAAAGACTTCCCATAACTTTCTTTGTGGTAATAAGAAAGAGCGAACCCTATTCTTGCAACCACATAAATTTTCTCTCTTCCTGCAGCTAAAATATCTCATGGCATTATCAGGCTGGAAGTGGAGAAGGAGGAGGGAATTTCCGCTTGCTGAGCTAAACTTAGAAAGAAAATACTTTTATCAGTTCACTTTTTTACCAAAAATACACTCTCGTTGATGATGTTCTTTTTCTGAATTTCTCTAAACAATAGGAGCTAAAGCGTGTAAACACCATTCAATGTTGCGCATAAATGAAATTTCATCTATCCTTACACGGAATGACGTCAAAATTGGCTATTTTTGCTTCCCTTTTAAAGGCTATGAAAGGGATTCATTGGCACAGAAACCCACATTCCCAGGAATGGAACCATATGATACCCAGAATTCTTTGGCTGCATATGACTTGCCGAGTCTCCGGATATCTCAGAATGAGGCTCCTGGATATTGTGTTTTATCGATGCAGGCCACTGATTTGGATGAAGGTGAAAATGCCGAATTGCGCTACGCTCTGAACAATGGTGCCAACTGTACACCACCCAATTCATCTCCTTCTAGATTTGGACACGGAATTGACGAAGAAAAGCAGGAAAATAAAGAACCGGAGTTCCGCCAGTTTCCACTTAACACATTTAGAATTGACGAAAGGACAGGAAAACTTCTGTTGGTTAGAAGACTCTCCCACAAAGAAATTGGGACTTACTGCCTTGGGCTTGTTGTCGAAGACCAAGGTCATCCTTCCTTAAAATCAACTCAGGTAAACTAGAATTAATTAATTAATTTACATTATCAATAACTGCTAAACCCCGCTAAAGCATAAAACGCATTTGTACAAATATTAATTAAGTGATGATCTAAGTGAAATTCTTTGAGGCTAACCATCAATAAGCTTAAAGACGGCTTCCAGCAGTATATAATAGAAAGCGATGAAATTTACCATTTGTGTGTGTATGGAAATACAGTTTTGTGGAAAAAAAGGATAACGATTTCTCATTGAAATTTGCACGGTTAAAACATTCTGGTAAACGATTACTAGTTCAGCAGCTCATACCAAAGATAAATCGTTTTTCTTTCGGCAAAGTAAAAAGCAAAGGTTAATTTCAAAGGTACTTGCGTCTATTTCCCTCCGAATAAACATCTCGAAATGTTATTAATGAGACGTCATATTTGAAGTCAATTGATCAAAATAAAGCAATGACCCACTCTACGGACAAATCCCTTCCAAAATAATGATCGTTCTCTTTTTCAGACAGCCTTTTAGAAGGGCGTCTTTTTTAATTCGGTCAAGCGTAATAGTCATTCAGTTTGTCTCAAGTGAGATCTAGATCTACGTTTAATCAAATATTTCAGCAGATGCGGAAACCTATTTTAACATATTAAGCCGAATGATTGGCGTTTTTTGCTATTTCCTTCATTGCAAGTGGGTGTTACAAGTGTTTAACCCAAAAATTACACAGTAGATAAAAGTGGCTCAAATGAAAGTAAGTGTTTTACTTTGTGCTTTAACTGCAATATTTTCTCAAAATATGGCCATCCAAATCCATTCCACTTCGCTGATAGAAAAGACACGCAAATAATTTCAAAATTAATCTATTAATTTGCAAACTACGAAGCTTAGATTCTCCAGGATTATCTGTAATTATTCCAATAATCCATTTGTAGCGGATTGCTACGCTAGTAAAGCCTGACCGACTCAGAAACCTTTTGGCAGATTCTCCAACATCTAGCTAGACTCGAAGAACAAGCTAAGCTATAGCCCAGCTATTGGGGAAACAGACGCGTAGCACGGAATACGTTTATTAGTTACGCATATTGATAGCGAAGAGTTTAGTTTTGGCAAATTGATTAGTTATCAGATAACTCTAGCATAATTCGTTTGAACTTTAATAGCTAAATATTACTGAGTAGTATTCTATAGCAGGATTTCTATTTGGTCATTGATGAAGTGCCCCACACATTTTCCATTTTTACTGTTGGATTGATCCCCAAAGTGTTTCAGCTATCTTTATGAGTATATTAACGCAATTTTATTTTAAATTAAGTATTTAAGAAATTTCTAGAATAATTGGTTTTGACCAGATGAATCTTTAGTCCAGATAATCATAAATAATTCATTTTGAACACACGAGAGAACAAAGTAATTTTAAATCTTAATACAAGCAGAAGAATAGCGTTGAACTAAATTAATCGATTGTATTAACTTGGTGAGCTAACACAGCAATTATGGTTTGTATATGTTTCCTAAATTTATTCATTATAAGCGAATTATTTAACTCTTTTATTACAACTGCTCTTAAGGTAAAGTCGATTAAATAATGGGAAAAATCTGATTTGCCGAATTTCATAGTTAAAGTAATCTTTCTTTAACAAAACCTGTTTAATTAATTTGTTGCGCAGTTTCTATTAGTTTCTTTAGCATCCTCTTTCACAATCAAGATTGTTTATAAAATAGATATTTTGAGTGTTCAGGTGATTCAAGCAAGATGAATAATTTGCATTGCATCTTTTGCACGCATTTAAATAATTTCTAATTCGATAAAATGGGCTGGTTCACGACTGTGACCTAAAGCGAGGCGCAAAAAAACGTGGTTGATGATTAGACTCTTTTGATTGTATTTAGCTTGATTGCGGGCATAAACTCACCTAGGTGATTGTAAAGGCGCGAAAGATTGGTAAAAATATGAGCTGTTTGCAGGAGCGCATAAATTCTTCCATCGCGCGGTGAATTTGAGATAATTGTGAAGAGATAAGCGCGGGGTGTTGAGTCCGCATCAACTTAGAGGCGAGCTATAAGGCAAATTCATTAGGCAATAGGAGTATTCAAGGGACGGCGAGAAAACATCATTTGTTGAGAAATGAAACGACCGCATAGGAGGGTATGGCAGGAATTGTCCTTCGGCTGTCTTATATTTTGAAATCCCCTTAAAGTTCGCAGTATTTGGGAGTTATCACTAGGTCTGGCGTGAATCTAGAATGCTAATGGAGGTATTATTTTTAGACGTTCGGATTCAGGAATAACTTAAATCATCTCAGTTTCATTACACATTTTTCCAAACATATTGATGAAAATAGTCTTCAAATAAAGAAAAGCTAGAATATAAGCTATATACTGCGAAAAAAGTGAATTTATCCATCAAAGAATAGTTAACTTTGTAACCTAGCTACAATTTATTCAGTTTCTTCATGTGTTATAGGCTGGAAAGCTTAATATTTAATTTAACACAAGTTAATTAGGGTATTTTCAGAAAGAATAGACGCTTAAGCAACAAAATATCAATGGCCTAATGATTGTCTCCTCCATAGTCGTCCATAAGACGTCGAGATCGGAACACGTTTGTATACTTGTGAAATAGCGACAAAAAATTGTGATTATGAAGTCTCGTCTGAGAACGATGGACATTTTATCATTTCTCTGACAATTAACTTTTTTCAAATCTTTCATGCCTTATTAATGTTTCATGCATCACTTAAGCGACATTAAAGTAAGTACTGTATACGTGAGCTATCTGTTTTTAATCTCTGCAAGGAATATCAAATAGCTACACCTTGAGCCCTCCTAACAGGTATAACCAGCACCTTATTTCTGATTCCCCAATCAATCATTTTCAAAACCTAGTGGTTTCAGCTGTGTTGAAATAAAATCGTGAAATTTTCTAAAGGTTATCTTTTAATCAACTTGGTCTTTAAAGTTAATTCGATTAGAAAATACCATAAAAGAAGCAACGTATCTTTGAGATAACAAAGCGTTCCTCAAAATTTCTACTCATCCCTTCGCTTTCATGCTTATTATCCATAGCTCTCCTAGTATTTCTGAAATGTTCTAAGACAAAGAAAAACTGTTTACTGAAGTTGTTTTAGTGCATGTATTAGACTTAGGAACCCTTAACTGTATCTATATTCTCTCCGAATTTTAGAATAGTTTAAAACGCTAATGTGGGATCAAAGTTAGAGCCTATAAATACTTTATAAAAAATGGCACAATTAAATTTCCTTCGACAGAATTGAAAGTCCAAATACAAGATTTATTTGTTGGAAGTTTTATCTTTTGGGATAGTTACTCTGGCAATGACCAATGGCATTCTAATACTAAATTTGTAAAAGTGGTCAAGACACCTGGATACGCATTGCCTTAAAAACAATTATAAATGGCCCATTTTTATTTGCATTTATTGCCCCACTTTGTAAATCAGGCTGCTTCAGAGTTTATTCATTTATTTATATTTATTTATATCAAATGGCAGGCTTTATGATAGTTATCATTAGCCCTTTAGTTGACTTCAGGCTTCACAGAGGAAGAGGAACATCAAATCGAAAAAAGTCAAGGGGGTGAACAGAAGAATGTTTAAAGATGTTAAAAAGACAGAGAAAAGGTAGGATAAGTATGGTAGAAGTGATTGAATATGACATACAGTAGGGTCATGGTAGTTTGAAGTCAGAAGTCACCTGCCGATAAATAGACTTTTTTGCCGCATGAGTATACGTTGCCCAGGGTGCACCACGTGGAGGTAAGTCTATCGCACACCCCGAGTTTATTCATTGTGTGCCAATAATATTTATAATGAAATCAACACAGCCCAACAAACGTAATTTATTGCTCCTTTTTTTCTGATAATTTATTATAAAATGCATGTGATTTTCCGATTTGTCTGAGAAGTTAATTAAATAAATTAGTTTGTAAGTCTAGCTGAAGTTTAAGTCCCCTTGGAACTCAGAGATAAAATAACATCTACTGTTTTGTATAAATAGACTTTAAAGAATTTTATTACGTCCTTTAGCAATCATTTATAAAATTTTGCCAAATTACCTATTTTAACAAGACAAACCTGAATTGCCTTTATTTTACAGTGAATTTAGCTAAAAGATGATTTTAGCTTTATTAATAAACTGTCGTGCATTTCTATGATTATGTACTGCCGCTCAAATGAGTACAATTTTGAGACAAAAAACTGCAAATGTTGCAAAAGCGAAACTTCAAACAAAACTCTTTTTTGAAACGATTTTAGCTAGCATTAAATTGTTAATTTATAAATGATTATAATAACACTATAAAATACCGTGTTACAATAAGTCGTTAATTAGTTCGAAATTTATTATCAGAAAAGCTTGCTTACGGGGAGACAATGGTCTAAATACCTCTTAATAGTGAGTTTTTTATTAAAATACTAATTTCGCCTTTAAGTAATTTCGTCACACAAGCTTTACTTCTAAATACACATAAGCTCGCAGTGGCGTGACTCAATTTAAAAGAAAAAGTCATTGTACTGTAAAACCTTGAAGCAACACAGCTAATACTTGTTTTCCAATACTAGCAATAAATATGGGTTGTCTTCCGATTTGTTCTAACACCTTTTATGTGATTGAAAATTGCATAAATCTAAGGCATACTTTTATATTTACAGATGATTGAACTAGTAGTGGAGGATGTCCCGAGTAGAGGAAATTGGTTAGGATCGTCTGGAAGTGGAAAAGGAGGTCTAAACGGTGGCTCGCACACAAACCCCTCTCGTCTTGAAGCAAAGAACATTCTCATCGTCATTGTCCTTTCAACCGTGTCAGCATTCCTAGCAGCTGTTCTCATCTCCGCCATTCTATGCATGGTCAGACCTTTTCATAAAGCCGGAAGAGGACGTCGTGGAAACGGTCATGGAAATAGTAATATGGGCGGAGGCATTAGCGGGGGTGGGACTCTTAAACTACCTCCGTTCGCTATGGAACCTCATACAAGTCCTGCATTGCTCATGCATCCTGGCGGAACGCTGTCTTGTTCGGATTCTGCAACCTTGGACGGCTGTTCAGCTGTTGGAGATGGAACGTGGATTGTTGGAACTAATGGAACTCTAATCAGTGCATATGATGGAAGCGAATTGAAGAGTGGGACTTTCCGACTGCATACCGATGGAACGGTAAGTTGAAAATTTTATTTTTGTAAAACTCAGTTTACTTTCAATTACATTTTCAAAATACGAGATAGGTTTATTAGGTCTGATGAATGAACCTAGAAACTAGTCCTTATTGAGATCGGGATTGCTTGCAGATCAAATATTTAACTATTTTCCAATCAAACTAAAATATACATCTTGGTTTAGTCTACCTCTACAGAGCTTTTCATAGTCTAGGAATGATTCTTAACGCGAGAAAGGTCAATTACCACTGATAATGAAGACAAAAGTTTTCACATTTTACCTATAAAAGTTCAAAGCGTATGATTTCTAAAGAGTATATGAAGGTTCCCCATAAGTTCTAGTAGTAATAGTGTAGCTTGTTCGCTTAAACATAGGTTTGAACTGGCTCTTCACCTATATTCAGGACAATGACCATTAAAGCTCAATCTCTGATCTCTGCAAACGTAATTCCAGGTAAATAAATTTAGATTTTCTACCTCAAATTAATAATCAGTGGATATTATGGGAAAGAATTTGATTTGGAATCTAAGTCAGAATTCTCATTTCTCATTTAAGCTGCTTTCCTACAACGTAAAAATATGCGATTTTTTTCTGAATTGCTGTGATGCTTATGATAATATAAGTACCACAACCATTTTAGGCAGAAATATGCAATCCTTTGAGGCCAACAAAGGAAGTCGGATAATAGGACTTCTGAATTTATGCATTTTTTTAGCTTTTGTTTAATTTTCATTTCAGTCATTGCTTTATGAACGTTTATTTTATTTCAAATTTCATTGATTACTTCATTACCACAAAAGCTTTATTATTTACCAAATTTGGTCAATTTGTTTAATAAATTCAAAGTTACTTGCACAAGTTTCTAGTGTTTGCAAATAAAATGAAATTATTAACTCCATCTTAACTGTTCAAAACATTGCAAGACTATTTCGATCGTTCTTTCTTCAACCCGAATTTCTACCTCATTTCAGTCAGAATTTAAAATACGTTGTGCAGCGTTTTCAAATTTTAAAAATCACTGGTATGAAGCAAAAGAATAACGAAATAAAATCATTTTTTCCAACCGGGTAAAAGCCTAAAATCATGTTTTATACACTAGAGAATTGATATTTCCCCAACTTTCCAGGTTATTCACGTTCGTTTTAGTCTCTCTAACTAACTGCAAAAAAATCTTTTTCCGCTTACCGTATCACGAGTTATTGCGTTCAACTTATAAATGACAAGGCAACGAGAAATTGTCTTTCCTCGTCTTATTTCAACCCCAGTTTAAATTCAAGTAGAGAGAAAATGTTCTCAAAAATTTCATGATTCAGTTGATGCCAATTTCCCATCACAGTTATAATGCTAATTAATGGGTCAATTTTGTTAAAGCTCGTAAAATAGATGAATTGGAATGGAAGAATAATAGGTTTTTAATATTGGACTTAAAGAAGGAAGGTGGATAAAAAAAGATATGTGACAACAGAGACTTGGAAAAGGTAGTAATCCACTTATAACTACAAACCTGAAATCTTTAGGCAAAGTGGAATGTAGCTTTTGACGGTTGGATAATAATTGCGTTGAATGTCTTTGTCAAAGACGAAAACAACCATTTTCGATGCCTTGCATCTTTAAAATTAAAAATAGCATGTATTTTGCAAGTGACCAGCCGACTGTATCAGTGTGCTTTAAGTTACTACAGCCTATGTTTTGTATGACTCTGTAAACAAAGTCCACCAGAAAAGCTCTTTCCTCGAATTTCAATATTTTAGCGCTTTCTCGCATTGAATCTTTCTTTAGCACGAAATTTATTTCATATATATATATTATGGATCAAAGACCCCTTATTTAGATACTTTCATTCTTCCTCCGGATATAAAATGCTTTCCGGTTTTAATCGTTCATTCTTTTTTATGCACTATTAATGGCTGACTTGCAGAAATGCATCTCTGCAGGAAAGTGTTTATGCAATGAGAGCAAGCCTAATGAAGCGTGAATATCGTCATTGCTATTATATGTGAAGGTGTTTGGGGAATAAGTTAAAGACCTTGAAGAACCCATAAACTACTGCTTTTCCCTAGTTTAGCGTCTTAAACTAATTCTATGAGAAGTATTCACAGCTTTTATGGACAGTTATGGTAATGCTTTTTGAAAGTCCGCTGGATGAGACACTGGTCATGAGTACCATGTCATTGGCTTGCAAATTCCATGTCAATCGAAGAAAAGCTGACGGTGAGGGAGAGGTGCCGGAATGTTAGTCTCCTTTAAATGTCTTTAAAAAATACCTGAGTCTGAAATTTCAAGCATTAGTACGACGTAATTAATAGTATCCATTTCTACTGCCCTACTGGGGAAGTCGGTTTGAGTTCTTCCAGATTTATACGCACTGAGAGTCATTTCAAGTGTGCATTTGTTGACTTACCAAGAGTTAATTTCATTTGCTCTCTTTCGAGAAACAGCGTGGCAGACAAAAATAAAAATTGCTTGCCTTAAACCGCGTGGTTTTGAAATTAGTTTTTAAGCAATATTTTTTTCTAAAGAGCAAAACTTACTCACATAGACAAGTTTGAAGTGAAATATTACATCTTATATATCACAGGAGATATCAATTAATGATCTAAATCTTAAAATTATATTATAACACAATTAGACAATGAACATATCAATCGAAATTGATGAAATTTAGGCATGGAAGAGCATAATACTGCTTCGTAATCCATGACGATCTCCAATCATATTGATGTAAGCTCTATGAGAAAAAGGTTGCTGATAACGAGTCATCCGAAAGCAAACTGTAGGTAGACCAGATAAATTTAGTTGTATAACTTGTTATGGTTGCAAATGAATAGATTAAAAAATGTATTTTTATTGCTATTTAGTCATTTGAAATTAATGTTAAGTCATATTAAAGCCAATTCCAATACCACTCGGAGTTACTTTCTGTTTTATATGAAAGAGCTCCACCTTAAAAGCCGGAAATTTTGCACTCATAAAAGACGGGATGGGCAGAGGGGTGAGGGGAGGGGGGTGGGAGGGGAATCAATTTCGTCTGTTTCATTGTTCAAATTTCAGGCAAATACGCAGAAATTTTAGCCTCCTTCTGCACACGCCCCATGAATAAATCAAGAGACTCTCCCTTACGACCAAGCTGAAAAAATTTAATTAAGTAAATAAAAACCCACACATCCGTGCGCATCGAGATTTAATCTTAATCTCCCAGCAAAAAAGAGAAGCAAATATTTCTGTCTCTATCCAAATGCATACCAGAATTAATTATCGTACTACTTAATAGGCCGAAGTGGAGAAATTTGAGCGGACGTAATTGGCTGCGATGTTAATCTTGATTAGCAAAGCAAGACCTAGTTCTGATTGCCTCGTTTCAACCACCATATCTACAATAGGAAGCACATTGTCTAACTCCTCCATTAACTTGCCTATTTTTTTTTAATTTGGCAGTTCCGTATCAAAGAGCACCCTATGTATCATGTGGCTAGCCCTTCTAATGGTCCCGCAATAATATTCGGGGGGGGAGGCATCTATTCAGTTGCGAATTTGGATTTGATTTTAGGAAAAGCAAAGAAAATAGGCCTATCAGACTTTCTTTACAGTACGTTTATACAAGAGAGTCCATTTGGAACATTTTTAGTGAGGGAGGGGGGGGGGGGGGGGGGATAAGAAGCATTTAGTTTCGATACTTGCACCTTAGAAAGTATGGCCTCAGTAATGCACTGAATATTTTTTTAGCTAAATTTGGGGCGAAATCATTGCATGCATTGTCCTATGACTGGTCGGAATTGACTTCATAAAGTGTGCGGCCTTAGACATACTTATATTACTCGTCTTTGCTTGTACTTACACATTGCATATAGACCACTAGGTTGATATAGTTGAAAGCCTGTAAGTTTAAATAGACAATGAGCGAAATCATCAATATTAATTGTTAATTCTTAGGGACAAATCTGGAGTCCAATGCGAATGACGTCAAGTGATTGCGCATTCGAAACTGAGAGTCTCATTCCCCTCAGTTTTCCTCCAGATGCTGCTGGAAATCCGGTGGTATCAGGAGGAACGTTGCAGCGTGGTCAGCATTTCTTACTTCAGCAGTCGCCGCCTCCCGGGTGCACTATTTCACGTGGTGCGGCTGTTGAAATGGTTACAGTGCCATGTGGCGGGCAAGATGAACAACGATCAGATAGTGGACGAGGTGCAAGTGATGAAGAGGCGATCTTCCAAGGTCCTTTCCAGCCCATCCTCTATGGAATTCCTGTCGCTTCTACAACAGTGAATGTTTCTGGATCAGCAGCTTTAGCTCATAATCATACAAGTAATTTGTGTTGCACGTAATATATTTAAAAAATTTGCGAAGTTAGCATTCTTAGATTTTTTCTAAAGTAGCGCCATATGCATAGATTATGAAGTTATCGTGTAGTGGGTAATTTGATACGTTAAAACAATTTGAAGGTGATCGGAAGGCCATTGCTAAAAGCAGAATGCTAAACAGCATGCTACTGTGTCTACTCCAAGAATAGGTTAAATTGCATTGGGATATGCTATATGTAGATCCTTAATAATAAGTGGGGTGGAGTGGATTATTTTTTTAAATTTGTGCTTATACTGATTGGGCGTTTTTAAAAAATGATTGTATTATCAACAGATGACAAAAATATTGTCACAGATAAATGCCATTAAACCAGATAGTGTGGGATTAAACTGCGCAATTAGAAAATGGCGTGGAAGCGGATATCATTGCCTCACTCCTGTGCTTCATTTTGTAGTATAACTGGAACACATACCGATGAGAAAAAAATTAAATTGGGATTTTCACGATTGCCAGTTTTTTTAGTATTTTAATGAAGGCGAAAAAAGTGCAAATTTTGTTTGCTGACTCATCATTTATCTAGAATAAATTTAATTAATTCTGCTAAATATTTCATGTTGCACCCTATGAAAAAGGGATATATCAATGGTAAGCAGTAGAAAGTGAAATTTTTTGTTAAATTTCGAAAAAAATTTAATTTCCTCCCTCTCTGTAATCAAATTGTAAAATGATTAATTTTAAAAGTGTGCATTTTAACAAACTGTAAAATTCAAACACATTTTGTAACGTCTCTACTTATTGTTAGAGTTCGTTTCATCATTGATTAAATAGGTTTCGAGGTAAGTGGGCAACGTTGACAACATTGCAAGTGTAATTCCAAAATCCCTGTAAATGCACATTCCTATTTGTATCCGAAGTGAATGAATCATTCAGGGCTTTCAGTGACCGTTTGATATTCTTTCAAACACGATTTTAAAGAGAATAGGTGGGTCACTAGGGCCTAAATTTTTCATCCATTTTAAAAATTCACTAATGTCAATAGTGCATCACCGCTGAAGCCTCTGACAATTTTAAAACCCTTTATCTTGGTAGTTTAATTAATTAAACAGCAAACCAAAGATGATTTATGAGTGCAGCTAAATCTTTTTTATCTGTTTTAGGCTTTACTGGACCCATTCCTGATGGAAAAAACAAAACGCCTGTAACTACCGCAAGTGGTATCTACTTATGCGCGAGCTCTTTAGCTGGTCAGACAGCAACTTCAGGAGCTGCAGGTGCAGGATCTAACGAGGCTCCAACTCGATCCGTTTCCACTTTCGTTACAGCCATGGAGAACGAGACATCTAGTCTACCTCGTGGTGAAGTTGTTCCACCCTTCACTGGTAATATCAACAAGACCTTTAGCTTACCACGAGAAGGTTTATGCATGACAAAGAGTCTGCTGGATGACCACACTGTGGATGAAAGCGCCAACAGTTTATGCCAAGAGATTGATCACCTTCTCTTTGACAATATGATCTAGCTCTCATTAGTAATCCATCTCCCTCACTGCCTCTCGTTTCCTATCTACTGCATTCCATCAATATTCCCCTTGCCCTCCTCCCTTCCACCACACCTCCTGCCAATCGTGATCTCAAGATGGAATAAGACCCATCATGCTTTAACCCACTTTATGCAAAATATCTGTTCGATAACGTTCTTTCTCATATATGTTGGGAGTGTCACGGGATGAAATGCAACCGATCCCGAATTGGCACCCACCAATCTCCTCTATATATGCTATCATTCCTTCTTTGATGATCTGAATGCACGCAGTTGTAGATATTTTAATTCCATAAGTGTGTGTGTGTGTATAAACTTAGGTAATCGAATGACGAATTGCGTTTTTCTTGTCATTTTATCTTAAGTGAATTTTCATATTTCTTAGCCGAGCATTTTTTCTGCCCCATACAGTACGGGAGCATTATTTTATGACACTGAACGAGATAAGGGATGGATAAACGCAAATGATTATGGTAGTTTTATTCGTTACCATGGTATCTAAAATACAGCAATAACGTCAGTTGTCTTAACTGGTTAACTCACCAGTGGGGGAAAAGAGAGAGAGGGAGAGAGCAAAATGTTAAATGCCATTAAGAAATTGAGCTATAAAGTTTTAATATCCCCCAAAAATAAAACAAATGCCTCCAAAAATTGAGCTTGCTCACTCGGATGACCTACAAAAAAAGGAAATTCTTTGCTGAAATTTCAAGGTGTATCTAAAATCTTAAGTCATGGAAGGTAAAAGTGAGCTTGAAATTTACAAATTTTAGCCCAATCGATGACTCAAAATAAATTTTCCCATTTTTTTTTTAAATGCTGCTCGGAAACCTCGTTGGACGAAAATCATTCCCAATTTAATAATGATTAACCAATGAAAACCTTTGTCTTGAGTAATTGAATTAATTTATTCAAATAGTAGATTGGAAAACTCATTCGATCTTGATTATTTTTCTGCATAAAAATTATTGAACTCAATTGATTAACAAATTTGTAGTAATGACGTAAATGGCTATATAAAAAAGCACATTCATACGCTCACCTTGGGCCGTGACGCAGTATCTGGTGTGAGACTTGAATTCTCGTTGCACCTTTATTATCCCGTGCTCTTGGCCTTCCAACTCATCATGTGTGGGAAGTGACAACTTATTAATTTCTTCTGAGATGAATAACGAGCATGATAATCACTACTTCAAGAGTGCAATATTATATTCAGTACTCCATAGATAACATAAGTGAGAAAAAACTAACTCAACCAATCTAATTGTCTCTACTGTGAAATGGACCACAGAAAGATAGAATTTGCATGAAGCATATGTCATAGAGAGTTGAATAAATGAAATTAATCTCCACCTTAGCTGTTATTCTGCATGCTAGTAAAGTGAAATGATTAAAGAGGAGATAGAAAGAGAGGTGGCGTTAATAACTTTGTCATAAAAGTTTGGGTCACTAATTTATACTGTAAATAAATTTTCATTTAGCCTTGATTCAATTCTATTCCCATTGTGACCATTTTGCAGATGTTTGTGGTTCATACCTGTAACAATGATATTCCAGACGTTATAAGAACGGCAAAATTACACTATTGAGTTAATGTTCTCACTTGCAATGAAAATTACGCTTTATTAATTAATGTATTTGGACTTTATTTAACTACACTACTCACAATTAAAATGAGAGAAGCTGAATTGGCAAATATAATCCAATTTTACATATATACTGTAATAGAGCTTGTCTAGTGCATTGGCCAATTGGATGATTTCCAGGCCACAAGTATTAACTATAAGGCTAACAAGATGAAATTCAACAGCAATGCAGAAAGAGAAGGTCAAAATGAAAGAGCGTTTTTGCATACTAGACAACCTAAGAAAAATCAGTGTCAGTGAAGACAGAATTTTGTTGATGATTAAGAAATATATTCAAGAGGATTGATTAAATTTTTTGGAATTCGTTTGACCTAATATCAATTATGAAATTTCTTATGAGACATAATGGGATAATTTAGGTAAACTCATATGTTAATTTCGTGTGCGCTAAACTATCAATCCGCGTAGATTTGGATATCTAAGACCCTTAGAGGTCAGGTTTGGTCATATAGTTAGCCAACCAAATATCACGTATCGAATCCCTCATAAATTAATTTGGTTTCTTAATGAAAGGACCCTTATTCGAATTAAAAGTTTTTGACATTGTCCTTAATGGAAAAGCGTATTATCTTTATCGAAATGTGATTGAACATAATAAGTCCTCTCTTTCCAAATGGATACTATAATTTTCAAATAACATTATCCAACCATAGTTAACAGTTATATGTATCGCCAATTGATTGATCAGAGTAATTAAATTAATGAAAACCTAAAATGATTGGAGATTAGATTAAAGCTTTACTTTAACTAACAGTTAATTTTTAAGCCTTCAGTTAATTTATTATTTCCAAGTTTGTCCCACTACGAAAGTTCAACAAAATTCACTAAACCTGGACTGGTTTCGTTTTTTCGCGAGTAGGTAAATTGGAAAATCCAAACGGATGCCGTTTATTATGATTTCCTCTAATCTGTTTCAAATTTCCTTAGCGATTCAAGTGCGTGCAACATTTATTTAGCAAAAGAAGAATAAGCTACTTTAAATTTGTGAAGCCTAAATAAGCATTTTCGGTTCTCTAATTTAAAGGCTAATTTAATGAGAGGTGATGCAGTTATTAACTGTGGTACTCAAATAAATCCCTTCAAGAGTTTGAAATTGAAGACTCGAACCGATTCGAATAATCTAATTCAGCCCTTAGTTCAAACCTATCTATGGTTTGAAAAGGGAGAATTGGAGTGTTAAAGGTTGAGTAAAAGAAAATTCGCCGTTAATGCTCATGTTATTAGTATTTTAGAATTAAAGGATATAAAAATTCACAAATAATAATCATTTATTTTTTAGTACCACATGCGTAAGGGTACGACTTTTCAACTAACTTTAAAGACAACTATTGCCCTAAAAGTGGAGAAATCCAGGGTTTTTATCAGTTATTTTTATTTTAAAACCTTGAATATATCCACCACTATTCTATTTTTAGTCATACACTCACAATTATAGTGCTTCCCATTTAACCAAAATATTTATTTGAATTTCATGAGGCTTAATGAATCTCAGTGCTTTAGGCTTAAATGCATCAAAAGACTACGTACAGTCAATAATAAATTTTACCAATGCGTCAAGTAAAATTTTCTCACAAACGGTGTGACAAATCATTCAATGTCGACAGCCTGGTTTATAAACTGAAAATAGTGCTGTTAAAATAGAGAAAAAAACAAGTTTAAAGTTGTATGTTAAACCAACAAGTGGTGAATTAGACTCGTATAGGTAAAAAGAGAATAATCAATGAAATAAAATGGGAGCGTTAATGACCCAACTTTATACCCATAACTTGATTCATATCATCCACTATTGCTAGCAGTAATTTAGTTGTCCTATATAGGTGAAACACCATTTATGCTATCAAACGTATATATTAATAAAATTAATACTTCAAACAGAAATCATTCTACTAGTATAAAATTCTATTTTAAAAATCTACCGAAGCAGTAAATACAGACAGCGGAAGTCACTATGGCAACGTTATCCAGTAATTGTGTAAATTCCTACCAATAATACAATGAAGAATGCTTTTTTGTAAGTTCGCAAATATTAAACTTAAATTTTCTCCTCAAATAATTGATGTTGTGTTCGTACTAAGCCTGACAGTTGTTTCCTAAACTACAATATTAGGAAATCGGCAAGTTTTAAGTTTTTTGCAACAATAATGGTTAATTGGACATTATCTATTTCAAACATAAACTCATATAACATTGAATCGTGAGTCAAAACCTACGAAAGTTAAGTAGAACTAACTAATTTCTGGTTAACACATGGTGCTTTAGGCTTAGCTAAGTGGTCTCAAAAACTGCAGCCTTATAAATTTTGATCATACCCCTTAATTCTTCAAAATCGCAATAACCAATTGCGCATTATGATTTCTAAGACCGACAATGTAAATTCATGCTCTCCCTCATATCCTGAATAGGATAGTTATTTATTTAAAAAACACAGCATTATCCTTCATTTAACTTAAACTTTCTTAAGAGCAACCTCTAAAGCCAAAATTGACGTGAAATAGTCTGTATTTTTGAAATTTCCTTTCGTTCAGCACAAGGACTCTGATTCGTCATTTACACGGTGCTCATTAAATCCGTTTTCTTCCTAATAAATGAGAAACGACTACTTCACTTGTGATTTTGAATTTGATGGTTATAAGCAAAATAGTTATTCAGGATTCTGATAAATCTTGGTAGCCCTGTTTAGCAATAAATGCGTTGTTGAAATGTGTTTGTTGAGTTCAAACAGATTGATTTAAAATCTAATTACCAATGTGGAAATTAGATTCCACCAGAAAGCAGAGTTATAAGCTAACCATAATAGCTTTACTGCGTTGGTGTAAAGACATAATTGTCTTGGCACTATGACTCCAGACTTTTACTGTCAAGTCTAATTTGCTTATCAATAACTTTCCTTCTCAGCCCCCCCCCTTCTCCTGTTGATTAGCTCTCCGATATAAGATAGTTTATTTCAAAAACCAGACATGCTAATGAAATAGTGTTTTATTTTTGCTGCGAAAGAGACGGCATGCACCACTCACTCTATCGCGCCCTAAATCAATTTGACAACATCTGTGTTCAATGACTTGTCTGAATTTATTGCTTTGAGGCAGAAAAGATGCGAATTTCGTTTGCCAGTTATGCTTAATTTTGCGTCTTTCTCAGTGTCGTGTGTGTGTGTGTGGTTGCAAATAATAAATGATGGGATTATGTGACTGAGAGGCAAAGGAAAAGAAAGATTAACTCACTGGAAGGGGAGAATGTGAACGAAAAGGGGAGAAGAGGATAAGAGATAATTACAAAGTAGGAACTCAACAAAATAAATTTTTGGATACGGTGTCTTATGCCTGAGATCAGATTTCAAAACATAAATCTACAAGAAATTGGAATCTAGAACCAATTTTTCATAGGTATCGTAGGGAGGGGGTGATTAGGAGGATTTAATAAAATCGGCAGAATAATTTTCCTGTCATTTATAAATTTGGACTTCATTCAACTGATGAAAATGACAAATTATATGCATTATATTTTATGAGAAAAATTTTGAGAGAAGTCTGTTACTTAAAGCTATTTTTAAGAAGTACTGGCCATTTTAATAATCAATTGCTTAAAATTTTAATCTCCACAAAAAGATTATTTCTTTACTTGGGAATGTAAGGAGATTTACAACGACTAGAAGGGAAATTTAATGATTCATTGTTTCGTGTTCAACATTCTACTACAAGCAACTTGAACTGAGTGAAAATAATAATCAAGTCTAGCTATAAATGGACTGCAATACATTCGAAGGGGAGAAATTTCTTTTCTTTTACTTTAATTTTCATGAGTTATTGAATCCCTTTTGAATTTTTTAAACTTCCGGTTGAAAATGTATCTGTAAATACAAAATTTTCTCTCCAGAACAGAATGCAGTACTTTGAATTTTGAGCTGAAATCTAAATCATACGTTGTCACCTTTCT